>JAJTUV010002419.1:0-147204 GCA_021653895.1 Mastomys natalensis
AAGTCTCCTGTTTGAACGCAATAGAATCTGCATGTGAAGAACATAAACTAAATCACAGAAGAAATAAAATTTCTGTTAATATGCTAAGGAAAATAGCCAGTGTTCTTTTTGAATTTTAAATCATACGATAATAGTCAGTGGCATGCAAGAACACGATACAGGGTAAGACAATTGTAAGGTACGGTGCAAATGCATGAAAGATGTCCATGGTTAGCACTAATTTTCTTCTGATAGCAGAAACAAAGTGCCGATCATAAGAGGATGAAAGTGAGATGGAATTCTCACTAGACAGCAAGCAGATATACCTTATAAAACTCAAAACTGAGAATCTGCCAAGGATCAGAAAGGAGTGGAATCAAGTACTAAGAAACCATCTAGTAGCTTTTCAGTCTTCTATCTTTTCTTTGCTTTGTGACTCTGCTGATTCTGCATTTCCCACTTCCTCCTTAGACTTAGAGAAGACCAGACTTACAGAAAACCACAATTTACTGTTTTCAATACAACACAGACAATATGACATGTCGCTGTGGCCACGTTTGGGATTTTAGAATAGTCAGATAATCTCAGTAGGGATCAAATGTTCAACCCAGAATTAATGGCCAGGGCATAAAATATACATTGTGCTATTTCACTCTGATGTTGAGGTATATTAAACTGAACTTCATAATGGGGTTAAAAATCCATGCAATTTCATAATCTTGTAACTGAGACATTGGTTGAAATTTAACTGAGGAGACAATAGTCTTAAAAATTATCTTTACACAGATACTGCATCACTCCCTTGACCTCTAACCTGTCTGAAAGGAGAACAAAGATGTGACATAAATGACATTTTAGGGCTACAACGTGTCTAATTCCCCCACTATTTAATGATAGTTTTTATTGGGGATTGCAGTCCTGTTTTCTATGTGGATGATGTTGCTATTTACGAGTAGAATCACTAACCTTGCTTCATGCAGTTAAGGATGGTCATTCTTACAATTTCTTTCAGCAAGCACATTTTAAAACATAAAGTAGCAAATTTAAGCTGTTTTAAACTATTATATACGAAAAAGGAAATCCATTTATGTCTTAGAATTTCTATTGCTGTGAAGGAACACCATGACCTGACCTTGGCAACTCTTATAAAGGAAAATATTTAATTGGAGCTGACTTATAGTTTCAGAGATTTAGTCCATTATCTTCGTGGCAGGAAGCATGGCAGCATGCATGCAGACATGGTGCTGGAAAGATAGCTGAAAATTCTTCATCTGGATCTGCTGGCCGCATGAAGAGACCACGAGACACTGGCCTGTGTTGAGTATCTAAGACCTTAAAGACCAGTCCCTATGACACATTACCTCCAGCAAAGCTAATTTTAAACAAAATTTCAAACATTCAATTTTGCCAATAAAGACAGAGGAGCCAGATGCTGCAATGGAAGCCTGCTAACTCAGAGGCAGAGAAAGCATCCAGTTGAATTTTTTCCTCAGCTGGCATCCCAAAAAGGAACTCTCTTTTTCTATGCCACCTCAAAAACTCTTCTACCTGAATGTCCTTCTTTTCTACTTCCTTTGTATCTATTTGTCCTACTACTGACTTCCTCTTATTCTCTGATTATTTTTTTCCTATGTTCATTCCCTGTCAACTGGTTGCTTGTTCCAACTCTTGACCTATGGTTGATTTTATTTAATCCTGTTTATAATAAACAGAAAGCCCTTGAATTAAAAGTGTGTACTATGACTGAGCCATACCACAAGTAGGAACACAATTTTTCCAGTAAACAATATAGTCTTGAGGTTCATGGTGATAGAATATCCTGTAGCAACACCTTCTCCAACAAGGCCACACTTCCTAAAAGTGCCACACCCTCTTAGCTTATGGGGGTCATTTTTATTCAAAGCACCACAGTTTATACCCAAGAATAGTCAAGAGGACGTCACCATATATAAAGATTGAGGAATTTATATCCCATAAATAAGGTGAGGAACACCATATATCAATCAATATTCCAGGTGGTTGGGAGTATGAGGGAAATTCCCAGATCCACATGTTACATAAAAGGAATTTTAAATACTTCTCTTTTTTAAGTTAAGAAATATGCAGGCCTAATCTGATTTCTAAATGTTCTGGGATAAGAACAGAATACATGAAGAGTAAAATAATTAACTAATTATATAAAATAAATAATTAAAAAGCTGTATTTCTTTCACAAAAAGAGAAAGAAGATGCTATTGGAGAGAGATACCATTTGCAGCTAAATACGGATGTAAATGGAGTAAAAAATACTACCAGACACTTATTTTCTGTTTCTAAAGCAACTGGGTGAATGTATTGAGGGTGGAGGACAAATAAACAAAAGCAGGCCCTGCTGGACAACCTGCACCCATTCATTGCCATTAGTATCTATTTACCTTTCAGGAAGTACAATGTGCATTTGAATCTTTTGTCAGCTGGCACTTTCTTCTCACGGGCCATGGCTTACCAGGCCTTCTCACCTCAGGTCTCAGGGATAACTTTCTGACACATTTGCCTCTTCTCCTCTATGGCATTGCTTCCTCCAAGGTTGTGATTTAGAAGTGTGAAATCTCATCTTCTTTAAGCTTTAAAGTTCACTTTACAGTTGCAAAATTGCACTATTGTAAAAGTCCAGTGTGTACTCTGGTTTAGAATTCCAAGTATTGGTGTAATTCCCAGTGATGTCAAAGACAAGAGTGGAAGCATGGATAAAGGAGGGATTTCATAGGCTCTTCTTAGAGTAGGAACAGAGTTAGAAGTCTGTAGCATCACTGTGAAACATCATGTCTCTAGACCTTACAAGTTACGGAATGAGCCAGTGGTGAATAGTAGGCAATAACCAGGCAGCATTACCTAGAAGGGTCAGTTATAATCAGCAAGTATGGCTGAAAAGATGGAAGAGGTTTTGTGTGCGAATGAGACTGCGTGTGATGGCTGCCTGCAGAAACAAGCACTCCCTAGATGATTGCCAGCATCACACATGGAATGCCACAGTGAATACAAGCCGCTTGTGTGCATCTTTAAAGAGGTATCTTATGCTAGCGAACAGTTAAGATAACAAAGCAGATGCCTACTTAGGGAAAAGTTCATTTGTACTGATGCTGCACAGGAAATTTCTAAGCATAATAAAGGAGACAGAAATGGTCAATGCATTTCTTCAAAATGCAACAGCACCTGACTTGATGCCAGAAACCTCTATTTGGTAATTATAATAGGTTCCATGCATTAGATTCAGGGATGAACACAGGGGCAAAACACTTATATTTGTGGAGGTTAGCACAAAAGACAAATGCCTAAAATTGTGCCTATTAATACTCAGAACAATAGATACTTAGTACCCATACTGTCCCCATGACAGCATCTCAAAGAAAATATTATAAATTTAGTGATGTCTACATCAAAAACTCCCAATTTATCTTACTTTGTGAAGGGATCTTAAAACAATTTTTAGAGTTAATGCACACAGATGTTATCTTAACAAATATTTAAAAATACAATATTAGGTAGTGAAATGCTAGATGGATGAACTCTTGGTGAGTTATAATATTTCCTAAGAATATGCTACCATAATTATATGTAATATATAATATATACACATATGCACAACACACACATTCTCTTTCAGAATTATATTTTCTTTCCCAGTGCCAATTTGAATGCATTATCTTCTAATATGCTGTGAGATAAAGACATAATGTCAAAGAATCTTTGTTCAAGTGCTTCATGTTGGGAACTATAGCTAGCCAAGTAAGAGCCAGTAAGAGCCAAGCCCACTCTCACTGAACCATATGTACAGTTCAAAAGACTCCATTTTAAATTGGTTGTTAGATGTTACATCACAGAACATGATTATTCCACAGTAAGTGCAACTTGCTGTCATGAATACATATATGTAATAAGTACTGTCTGAACACCTAGGTATTAACAAGCCTGTGTTAAACAAAAGAAGTGAGTGATATTTGCTGCTTTTCTTTTTTTTCTCCTCCACAGTTATAAAATATTTAATTATGATTGGGGAAAATACTCTCATATTTCTCACAGTTTAAAGTCCCAGATGCCAGGAAAGCAAGAGGCCCCAGGACCCAACAGGCATGGCATTAGCTGAAATAACCAACAAAGGAAAGAGAGAATCTGTAGAGACTATATCCAGAGTTAGGCACAACCCTGGGTTGAGCGATGGGGCACCACTTATTCAAAAATATTAACCCAGAATTGGTCCTGTCTAAAGGAAATACAGGGGAAAAGAGTAGATCAGAGACTCAGAGAAAGACCATCCAGAGACTGTCCCACTTGGGATCCATCCAATATACAGACCCCATTGCTGATGCAAGATGTGCTTGCTGATAGGAGCCTGATATAGCTGTCTTCTCACCAATACAGATGTGGATATTTCACCCAACCATCAGACTGAGCATGAGGGCCCCAATGGAGGAGTTAGGAGAAGGACTGAAGGAGCTGAAGGGGTTTGTAACCCGGAAGAACAACAATATCAACCAACAGACCCTCCAAGCTCCCAAGGATTAAACCACCAATGGCTCCAGCTGCAGAGATGCCCTTATCTGAATTCAGTCAGGAGAAAAGCCCTTGGTTCTTTGAAGGCTTGATGCCCAGTGAGGGGAATGATAGGCCACTGAGGCAAAGTGGGTGAGTGGGTGAGGAGCACCTTCATAGAAGCAGGGGAAAAGGGGGGATGGGATGGGGAGTTTCGGAGGGAAAACAGGGAGGAGGGAAAGTATTTGAAATGTAAATAAATAAAATGACCAATAAAAAATTTTTAAAAAGAAAGAAAAACTGATTTATCTGGAATGTAAGTATTTTCCTAGTTCTCACCAAATATATTATAACATGGAAAATAGCACTCATTCTTTCAACCAAGAAAGATTTTTTTGAAGATCTAGTACATATGAAATAATATTTCATTAATCCAGTCTTTTCCATTTCAGTTTAACTTCCATGTGTGCCTGTTTTAAGAGATTTATGTAGTGACCACAGAAGAAAGTTACCTTTGATTCACCTTAGGATGAGAATTTTTTGATAAGACAGGCATGACCAAGAAAGGATAAGGGAAGAGACTGAGATGATAATCGAAACCCAAGCCTGACAATTAAGATGCCCCTTGTCAACTATGTAACAGCAGGGATATACACAGCCAGTTCTGACGATTGGGAAAGTGTATGCCCTCTCCATGGAAATTCTGCTAACATTTCCCATTACCAGAGCTTTGCAGAAAATTCTCTGCTGTGTATATAGTTGGGTTAATGTGCCTTATTAGTGTCCAGTACATTCATTTATAATTCTTTAGCTTTCAGTGTTGCAGGGAAACCTGGTGAGTTCTCCAGAGTGGAACTAATGCTTAGCAAATTCATTTGCCAAGCATTCAATATAAATTTTGCACAGCAAACAGAATAACTCTCCATCTGAGTTATGGCAAAACTTACTTGCAACCCTGGCAGCACCATTTGTTGGAACTAAGAATTGTAGCAACTTGCGTGGAATTGCACTTGTCAGCACTACCTATAACTTGAATGTAACTTTTGAAGGACTACATTTATTATGTCAAAGGCAAATTAGCAGCTGCTCAAACGGGGATGGTAGAATTTTAATATAACATCTGCAAGACTGTTTTACATCTTTAGACTCAGCTTTTTTTTTTTTCTTACCAGAGAGCTTTTGCTGTGTTTCATTGAGAAACTTCTCATTCCATAGGTTTCATTTGGTGTTTCCCACTCTCCATAGTAACAACCCTTAACTGGCCACATCTCTATCACCTTGACAATCTTTGCAAGTTAACCTTCAAGGCCATCATAATGTTTGTCTGATTTATAAAAGTGCCCTTTACTGCTACATTAGGTCTGCATCAGTTCAAGACTGCAAACTTGGATAATATATGGCTGTTGTTCCAATTTATACCCAGTACTGCTTTTTAGAATATTATTTTTGTCATGTGCATTCTCGTCTCAATGGGTGTAGCTTAGAATTTTTAAGAAGATGATGGCCCAGTCATAGAAGGTTCCAATGACCTCACACAATTATAGAAAACAAAATGGAGAAAGAGACAAACTTTCACAATGATGAATTTGGACAGTATAGAAATGGCTTGCTGGTAAAATCATGTACTGTTCTTGCAGACAAGTCAAGTCCAATTCCTAGCACCCACACTAGCTGCCTCACATCTGCCTGTACGTCCGGCTCCAGGAAGATCCTGTGCCTCTGTTCTCAGCCAGCACATGTTCTCACACGCACATACCTAGATAGACACATTCACAATATTAAATATAAAATATGTAAAAGAAAATGAAAATTTTAGAGAACAACTGATCCTGCCTGAGATGCCACCCCAGCTGTATCTACAATACCACCTCAATACCTCAGGGAACACCACCAATGGAGGGGCAATGGATTTTAAGATACAGAGAACCAGAATGTCTGCTTCTAGTTTGTGTGTCTTTTAGACACAATGATAACAGACATGGTAATGTGGAAGAGGCAAACTCATGGGTCCCATCTTTAGTCAAAGAACTACAGGCAACTAAGGACTTCTAAGAACGGGGGAGTGAGACTTCTCAGGAATGATCCGCTAATTGATTACAGAACACCAAATTGTCAGCTCTAAAATAATATACACAGGAGCAACATTAAACAGATTCAGCAGCTTGCATTTCTGTATTTGTTCATAAGTAACAATAATTAATAATAACTAAGGTAAAAGCAACCTTAATTTAAAAGGAACTTATGGGGTATGTTGGTTGGACGGAGATAGTAAGTCATGCAATTATATTTAAACATATTAGTGATAAAAGAAGTGAAAATAAATCATATGTGACAGAAGCAAGCTCAGAGAAAAGTATTGTCCTCATCCCACAGCAAATCTGTTTTGCAAAACAACAACCCAACAATGAAGATCAAGGTAAAAGACATCAGTAAGTCACATAGCTCCTCAATTGAAAGAACAATGCTATATTGAGTCAAATGATGAACAAGATTTACTTTAAATGAAAGAAAGTAGAGGACAGACATGAAGCTTGATCACAAAAGTAAAAGGACACTTGGAGCCATATGTGAGGAAGCTCATAGGCCAGGAGCACTTTTTACTTTATTATAGATGTTGAAACTATGGCATAGCCATAGACAAATAGGTGATTTGTCTCAATTTAAAGGAAATATCACCTATGCAGACTAAGAATGAGATTCCAGGAATGTCCTCTAACGAGCATGTGCAGCAATGGCCCTCAGGCATTCTGTGCTGCCTTCTGCCACTGCCCAGTGGCTTGTTGACTTAAGAAGCTATTCTTCTGAATCTGATGGACAATTCCAGAGATACTCCACTGACTTCACCATAAAAACACCAGGGATGTACTAGACAGCAGCTCTACTGCATGAACTGGAGTAGAAAAAAGATCGGATTCTTGGAGACTATAAACCTCTAACAGGTTTCTAATAAGTACTGTGGGAAACAAGCTAATTGACAATGAACCTTCCTAAGGATGATGTTTTATAAACAATTAAAAGACAAATACTTTGGAAGTAGCAATGCCTAATTATAAACATTTCATAGCCCCTGTTGTTTAAAAATGATCTTGTAAGACTAGAAAATGTTAAACATAATGTTAAAGAGAGTATCGTTTTCAGTAAAAGTGTGGTTCTAATACTGAGGCACGTTTAGTTATGTAGAGGGAAGCTTCTAAGAAAATGCTTTGATGGTAACTAATTCAGTTGGTTGTTGGATGAACCAAGTACAGTATTTGAAAATCACATATAAGAGGGTGTAACAACAAAGACAAGATTCTAAGTTCAGTGACTAGCAAATATACTAGAGTGACCCCTGCAGCATCAGCAGCTGTGCAGTCTCAATGAGGTCCAAGACCACAAAATTGCTGAGAAATTTATTAGGTACCACCATCATCAATTATTGTCTTTTGCACTCACTCACTAATCAAATATCCTTCTACAACTTTAATTTCTTTTTGTCATATAACTGAACGTGTCTTAAAAATATCAGGGATTAAGACTGGGACATTTAATGGTGTAATATTACTTTGTCTAGTATAGAAGTGTGTGTGTGTGTGTGTGTGTGTGTGTGTGTGTGTGTGTGAGTAAAGGAAGGACTGACCCATGATACATGCACTTGAGATGTATGGGTAGATTATACTGATATTTTGCTTGCTGCTTTGATAACAGGGCTTCCATATCAGCTTGAGCACACACAGCATGTGGTGCTAAAATTCTGTAGATGATATCTCAGAACACAGCCTGAGCCAAGCATAATGGCATATACGTTATAACCAGAGGATTCGAAGTTTACGGCAGATGATTGAGAGCTCTAGTATAACTCAGAGTTTACAGTGAAGCCCATCCCCAATAAACGTACAAATAAGAAGCAAACACCTAGTGAAGTTGTTGACTACAAGTATAATGATAACTATGAATAATGAATAAATGACTGAAGTAAATGAATAAAGGGGAATTTGGGTTTTTTTGTTTTGTTTTTTTTTTTTGGGGTTTTTTTTTTTTTTGGAAATTTATGTATAAAGATGTTGGTCTGATGATCTATTGCCTATCTTATTTATCTAGTGTGTATAGGCTTAGTTCAATTGTGCTGTCTAAGCTACTCCTGCACTCAGCAAGCACCACACTAGCTCAGCATTTAGTCAAAGTAGATCTAATACAGACAAGGAAACTCTGCCAAGGAAGAAGACAATGGTTAATGGATAATGCTATTATGCAAAATGATTTAATGATTTACCTCCTTCCCCTCCTTCATCTTTCAAATGCTTTCTTTCTTTTCTTTATTTCTTTTTTAATTTTTTTATATAGAACTTTGGCTCTGCTTATGCATAATCAGAAGATCATTACAATATATTTTTGTTTCTGAAAAACAAAAATTAGCTTTCTTCAAAGATAAATCAGAAGACATCTGTGATCAATTTTAAAAAAATAATCTGTACTTATTTTCACTACTCAATATTGCAATATAGAAATATTGATAGCATCTCATTAAAAGTTTGTTAATAGCTAAAGATACTAGAAAATTTTTATATTGAAACTAAAGGATTTTAAAAAACATAGTTCTTGATTATAAGCAACTATAATTTCACCGTAACTATCACAGGTAATGCAAGTCTCCATTTGTAGAGCTTAGGTGTGTATACCTCTGTAGCTCTGAAGACTTCCATGGGGGTTTTCAATGTGTAATTTGATCTAATGAGCTCATCAGAGGTTAGTGATATAGTTAGGGAGTAGCCACATTAGCACAGAGCCTGTGACAATCGCAGCTGTGAGTTTTTACCTGTATTTTACTATTTCACCACCTAAATGCAGCTTTTTTCCAAACTTCCTTAGGGTCTCCCCTTGTTACTATGCACGTTTCTTCTGTGGATGATGTCATTCTTATAGCAGCCATTGTTTGAGAGTTACAAAGCAAATGACACTGAAAGAAGACAGAGAACTTTATTCTGTAAAGATGGCTTATGTTGAAGGCTATAAATTCCAATGCCATCTTACACTGGAGACTCACACTGAGTCTAACAAAACCATGCAAATGTAAACTTCTTGAAGTAGTGTGTAACCAGATGAGGTACACCAATGGTTTGGCCAATTAATGGTAAGTTTTGTTTTCATCAGCAGTTTATAAACTTTAGACTCTAATGTAAATAATATAATAAGCAAAGGTATTTTTCCTCATGTATACATTTTCTGTCTTAGCTGCTTTCAAAATTGGATCCATTTTTCATACACATGCATATATGTTTTAATCATACACATGAATATATGCAGGTGTTTGTATACATATTTTGCTTTTCCAAAGATAATCCATGCACATAGTTTTAAAATAAAGAGTTCTAAGGATGTTGTGATGAAAATGACCTACTTCTTTAGTCTCATTTTTGCCAACTCAATTATCAAGTACCACTTTCTCCTCAGATTCATGTTTAAATTAGCAACAGGATAGATGATTTTTCCTGCTTAATAATATGATCTAACATATGAAGCCATAATTTTCCTTTACTTGATAAGTGAGGACAGGAAATCTTAAAGCTCATTCAGATATCCATATAAAATCTCTCTGAGCAGTAGTTTCCAACCTTCCCAATGCTTTGACCCTTTAATAAAGTTCAACACATTGCAATGATCCTCAGTGAGAAAACTATAGTGTTGCAAATTTATCATTGTAATATCGTTGCTGCTATGCAAAACAATATATGCACACAAAATGCAGCATATCTGATATGATAAGCAACCCCAAAGAGGTCATCACCCACAGGTTGAGAACTGCTGCCTCTGAGTAATATCTCATCATATTTCATAAAATTATAATTTATGGCTGTTAAACTGCATCCACAGCAAAACCAAGCTCCATGTTAGCATCACAATGTTCTTATTTATTTCTTATACTTAAAGACATTTAACTGCCAAATTACATATAGTTACAGTATAAGTAACATTTGAGATATGCATGGAAATTACTTACCATATTTTAGTATAATTTTCTTTTAGAAAAAGGAAATGGTAGGTTAATTTTTTCAGTTAAGAGAATTTCCATAATATTTTTAAATGTTTACATAACATTAGAGAGATTCACTTTTTTAAGCACTTGGAAAAGCACCAAATATGATGCATACATCAAAAAGAAGCATCCAGGGAAACACTGAGCAACTATGTTCATTCGGCTTGTAGATGATCGAAATACATTACAATTTAAGTCAGTTTCAAAATTTGAGTATCAAATCCCCGAATCAATACAGCATTAAAATAACTACACATTTAAGGACATTTCTTGTGATGGAATGACTACAGTTTAAATTAAATTGAATGATATTAATAATACTAGAAGCTCAAGGAACCCTTCCACAGGCAGGAAATAATCCAATGAGGAAGCATGAAGGGAATTCAGTTTTGAGCATCAACAGCAACCAAAGGCACCCAGAAATCAGATCCTCATAGAGCTAATGTGAGATGGGTCTCGTAGGTGATTCCATTTCAAATTAAATGACAATGATGATTAAACATCAAAATGAATTAAATGATAAATATTCCAAGGTGAAAATATAAATTTGGAATATTCAGATATCAAAAAAGAAATATGCTTCATAAGACTAAACTCATATTTTATAAAGTCAAGTTTATACATAAAATATTCAGTTGGATTCAGTACAATTTTTTGGGCAAGCAAATACCATCATGTAAAATGCAGCAAAAAAAAAAAAAATTATGGTTGTATTTCAAATATTGGAAAAAATTGTCCTGTAAATATCACTATGCAACAAGAGTCACTGGTTTCCTTTGAATAAGGCTTCAAAAATCATTTAGCTACTTTTAATTCATAATGTAAGTATATAAACTCAGAATACATACACAGTTTTGTATAGGACTATGCTCTCATTCAAATTGTCCACATCATCGGAGCTCTGCTAGACCTGCTCACAAAGATCATTGCAACTGGAACTGTTGACTATTTGTCTTCCTTCATAGAAGGAGAGGAAAGGGAGTATCTTGGGAGCCTCACCTGAGTATCATCCCAGTTATAAATAATGCCTCTCTAATTGCTTGCAGTCATCACTAGTTCTAGCTATCAGAGAGGAAGGATGAGGGGTTAGATTTCCATCTATGCAGCCATGGTGATGACATCACCCCTGCTAAGCATAAACCTTTTACTGTGGCTTCTTTGATATCATCTATGTGCCTGCCCATAATCTCTCACCAATTAGTTTGTAAACCTAACAAATTCACTGATTTTCACCCAGGGAACTTTGGTTGAATTATATCTGCTAGCAACTGGGACAAAGGGGCAGGCACTGTTTACATTTTTCCAAAGAAAGAAATTTTAGCAGCAAGTTTTACCTGTGAGTTGCTTATAGTAATCAAAGGAAGGCAGGCAAGTTAGGATAGATGATGGGTGGGTAGATAGATAGATGGATAGATAGATAGATAGATAGATAGATAGATAGATAGATAGATAGCAAAGTATAATGAATAAAATAGATGAGATGCATTAATAGAAACTCCTAAACACATAGAAAAAATATAGGAATGAAATTATAGATTTAGCTTTACCTTCTGTTCTAATATAAGATTTTTCTCATGTTAAATCACAAATCTGATATGATTGCTCAAGTATGATTCTAACTTTTAACTAAGAGAAATCATAAATAGAACATTCTCCAACTCTGTCTGTACCTTAGAATCTTTCATGATTTTTCTTAATTTTTAGAAGAATTTCTAGGCCCAGGAATAGAAGTCTGATTTAATCTCAGGTATTTTCCCAAATTTAATATTAGTGGCCTTCTGCACTAGAAAATTTTAGTGTATATATATTAAATAACACTTTTCAGAGGTTTGCAATTATATAGTTCTATAGTTACTCCATTAGAATGTAAAAGCCTTTACCAATCTAAAAATGCCAAAGTGAGGAATGCAATGTGTGTGTGGGTCTGTACATATATAATTTATACAAATTCTTCTTCAAAATAATATAAATGAAACACAGGTATTAGGAATGAAAATAACAGGGAAGATAAACAAGAAATACAATAACATGAAGTTTAGAGCAAAAATAACAAACATGGACATAAAGTCAACCATAGTAATCTTTTCATTGAATCTTAATGAGGTGAACACTCATAGAAGGCTATTTCTTCTACGTGGGAACTGAGATTGATTGAAATAAAATGACCCTGAGGTTGAAAACGTGAGTTGGTAGAGAGTTAGTACTTACAGTCAGCACAAGAAGTACAGAGCAATCAAACTAAGAGTCAATGAATAGGAGATTAGAGTGACCAGACAGAGGTACTTCATGATGAGCAAGTCAGTTTGTCATCAAATGGAAACATCACAAATAGTTTAATAACAGTTATAAACATGTTAATTAAATTGTACAGGAAGCCAGAATTCATGAATTAAGTTGATTTGACTTCTAACCCTTTAAGGTATTTTCTTCCTTTTCATAAACCAATAAATAAATAAATAAGAAGGAAATTGGTGGTTTGAATGTCAAAGTCATAATAAGCAATAACAAAATAAGGTGGAAGCAAATAAAATAGTGATGGATTAGATAAAATAACCAATAATCTTGGACTAATTGAAAGACAAAGAATATGAATCATCAAACTTCACAACACCATCAACTCCCCAATTCCATGTTACATTCATCAAGAATGATTGCTTATATATCTACGAAAGAATTTTAGTGCAATAGACGTATGAGCTCTATAATGCACAACAGAAAGGATGCTGAGACCCTAAGATTCCCATGGCAGCAAAAGTAACAGAAGCACTCAGCTACAAATGTACATTGTCTTTGAGAAAAAGGAAAGTTATTTCTAAGGCTAAAGCTGCAGTCCTAGGCTTAGGTCCTGAATCTTCTCCATACATGAGATTGTTTGAGGCCATGCAATCTCATGTTATTAGATCAGTCAGATTTATAAATTAATAAGGAGTAATGATGTTTCCATTCTTCCACATCATTCTTTGGAGAAGGAATGTGTACAATTTTTATCCTGTGTCTGCCTGACCTATTTATTCTAAAAACAGAATATTTGTCTTCTACCAAACAAGTAAAAGATCTGTATGACAAGACCTTCAAGTCTCTGAAGAAAAATATCAAAGAAAACTTCAGAAGATGCAAGTATCTCCAATGCTTATGGATGGGTAGGATTATCATAGTGAAAATACCATCTTACCAAAAGCAATCTATAGATTCAATGCAATTCCCATCAAGATTCCAACACAATTCTTCACAGATATGGAAAGTAAAATTATCTACTTCATATGGAAAAAAAATAAGATAAACAAAGAAAAACAAGATAGCCAAAACAATTATGAACAATAAAAGAACTTTATGGAATGGAGAAATCACCATCCCTGACCTCAAGCTGTACTACAGAGCAATAGTGATAAAAATAGCATAATATTGGTACAGAGACAGACAGGTCAATCAATAGAATAGAGTTGAAGACCCAGAAATAAACCCACACACCTACGAACATTTGATCTTTGACAAAGAAACCAAAACCACACAGTGGGAAAAAGAAAGTATTTTCAATAAATGGTGATACTCTGGCAGTCAGCATGTAGAAGAACACAAACTGATCTGTATTTATCACCCTGTACATAACTCAAGTCCAAGTGGATCAAGAACATCAATATAAAATAATATTAAGTACACTTTGTAATGGCCATCTCGTGCTGAGGCTGGGGACTCCCTTGCATGTGATTTATACACCCAGTGAGACTCTACTGAAGAAAACTAGTTTATTGTTTTTGAGTGGTTGGAGATGATTTCTCATTAGGAATGGGAACTTATATCCACTTCCTCTCAGCTCTGGCACTCCTTCTGGCTTGGACTTTCACAAGCACTCTGTCTGCTGTCACACTATGAGTTAATGTGTTCTTAAGTCCTATTATATCTGAAAGGCACTATGTCCTTGATGTCTTCCATGCACACTGGCTTTTATTACCTCTCTGCCTCCTCTTCCTCAAAATTCCCTGACCCTCAGGGGAGGGATTTGAGGAAGACATTGCATTTAGAAGTGTGTGTTCCAAGGTCTCTCAGTCTCTGCTCATTGCCCTGTTGTAGGTCTCTGTATTAGTTCTCATCTCCTGTAGGAGGAAGCTTCTCTGATGATGGCTGAGGGAGATATGAATAAATGGGGATATCAGACTATTTTTGTGAGAAATGTTATTGCTCTGTTCCTTCAGCAAAACAGTGTATTTGCTGTCCCCCTAGGTCCAGGGCCAATCTGGTCTCCTGTCCTTGGCTATTTGAACAGTGTCAAGCATGATGGGTTCCATCTCAAGGAATGGGCCTGATGCAAATCAAATATTTGGCTATTACTCCCACAAGTTTGGTGCTATTATTGAACCAACAGAACATGTAAACATGTCATCATTGTGGATAAAAGGGTTTATAGAGAGGTTGATGTAGTTCTCTCCTCAGATAGCATACAAGAGTACCTTCCAGTAACATGTACCCTAGTCGTTAGATGTGAAAGTATTATTTAGATACCAGCTTGACTTCTCATGTTCAATGATATGTATAAGTGTTGTCTTTAGCTATAGTCTTTATCATTATTTTCTGAAGATTAAATAATAGCCTTGGCAATAGCTGGAGTTCTTTGGGGGCTTTCCATGGAGCCTAGGTTGGCCAGCAGCTCAATTAGATGTAACCCATTCCTAGCACTGGAGGTCTCATTCTAGTTGTAACTTTATCTCTCCCATTGATGATTCCAGTTAGATATCTCTTATATATGTCTGTATTTTAAGAATCTTCTGTTGTGATAGTTTTCCACCTGTCCCCTTAAATGGCCCTTAAATGTTATCTGTCATTCATTCACAGTATACCCTCTCTCATCCCCTACTTTTCTTCTGCTTTTTGTTTAATATTCCTCTTGTACCCTCCATCTTTCCATTACTATATAATTCATTTCCCTTGTGAAGGAGTTCCTTCCCTCCCCAACTCCAGTACCTAACTGTATACATAACCATTGTGATTATAAAGATAGCAGAATGAGTATGGAAGGTTTAAAAGCTAACATTCACATATGAAAGAATACAATCCCCTTTGGGGATTTGAGTTACTTAACTTAGGAGGACTTTTTTGTAGGCCCATCCATTTACATACAGATTTAATTTTTAACAGCTGAGTAATATTCCATTATTTATATGTACCATATTTACATTATCCATTCATCTCTTGATCTTAGAATCTTAGAATCAAGAGATGAAAGGATAGTGTAAATATTATTTCTTGACAGGCTATTTCCACATCTGGATATTATAAATAGAGCAGCAATGAAGATAGATGAAGAGTTACCTCTGTAGCAGCAGTTAAAGTCCTTTGGGTATATGCCCTAGAATAGTATTAAAAGATCTTATGGTAGATCTATTCCTAGCTTCCTGAGGAACTGGCATATTGATTTATGTAGTGGCTACAAACCATTGTATCTTATCAGCAATGGATGCATGTTTCACTTAAACCCTATTTCTGCCAGCAAGATCTGCCATTTGTTTTATTGTTATTGATTGTTTTGACTGGTATAACATGAAATCTCAAAGTATTTTTAATTTTCACTTTCTAGATAATTAAGGATGTTTAACATTTTTAAGTATTTCTCAGCTATTTGTACTTCATCCCTCAAATAGTTCTCTGTTTAGTTCTGGATTCCATGTTTAAGTTTGTTTATTTGTTTTCTTGATGTCCAGTTGTTTTTTATTTCCTTATATATATTTTCTTTATATATTTTAATCATTAATCCTCTATTGAATATATAGTTGGAAAAACCTTGTCATTCTGTAGCTGGCTGTTTTATAGCAATGATAGTGTCCTTTGCCATACAAACTCTTTTCAGAATTTACACTCCCTGTTATTAATTATTGTTTTTAGTGCCTGTTCATAGGGTTCATAACAGAAACACTACTATTATTATCCTCATGTATGCACTGACCCTTACATAGAGATAGTGTGTGACTTCAACACCTCAAGCTTGTCAATAAATGTGTAAAACATGAACAGAAAAATGCTGAAGTGAAATGACATCAAAAATCAAATGGACCCTTCAGAAATTTTCAGAAAATTGAACTCAAAGACAAAAGAATATACCTTCTTCTTATCATCTCATAAAACTTTCTCCCAAAATTGGTCACATACTTGGATACAAAGCAAGTCTCAGCAGATATAAAAAAAAAATCAAAATAACAGCCTGAGTCCTGTCTGACCACAGTAGATGAAAGCCACATTTCAACAAGAGAAAGAACACCTGAGAGTCTTCTAGGTCTTCAGCTCTGTTGTGAGGCTTAGCAGTGCTGGTAGTTTTGTGTGATTTCCTCAGTTATTCATTTCCAGTTTTACCTTAGTCTGCTTTTTCTTTAGTGATTCTACTTCTATTTTTATGTTATTAATGGTTTTCATTATTTTTTCCACTGTTTGAGTTTTTATAGACTTCATTAAGAGATTTGTTCATATCCTCTTTAAGGTCCTTGAATATATTCTTGATAATTGTTTTTGAAATATTTGTCTTGTGCTTAATTTTACAGGCTAGTTTTACTGATTAGTACTTAATGGAATGTGGAGAGTCAGAATGTAGACTATCCAGAATCAAATTATCTTGGTCTCTTTAGTCTACTTAGTAACTATTCATTGTGAGAAATCTTTTGGCTATAATTACCTTAGCAGAATATTGTGATTTTTAGGTATTGATGCCTGGTCTTGTCTTTGTTGGGTAGGTGTTTTATTCCTTGGTTTCCATTGCCTGTTAGAGAGTGCTTCTACAGGTTGATGGGTGCAGAGAGCAATAGATGTCGGCTGGGAGAAAAAGTTGAGGAGAACTTCAAGAAAGAGTTGAGGGGATCCTGTTCACGCCTAGAAATAGAGGACCACAATTCTCGAATGTATGGTAAGGAAAGATCTCACAAGTAGAAAAAAACATATCTGGAGAGATATGTAAGGAAGGAATAGGGGATTTCTGGGTCTGAACTAAGACTCGATGTCTCCATTGAATAAAATTGTGGGAGCTAAGGCACCTGCACCTGTGAGTGGGTTATTACTGAGGCTGAGAATATAAATGGGAGGCTGGAGAAATATAAATTGGAGAGAAAGGTGATTTGCCTTCCTGGATTCCTACCAGGTATGGCACCTTGGGCTCCTGGTTAGAAAGTTTTCTTCAGGATCAGGAACTGACAGGAAGTACTGTGAGTGTCTACAGGAAGAAATATAGTTGGTTTGGGTTCACTCTAAAGGTTGGTAGAGTTGCCCAGGAGAGTATTTAGGATAGGAGAAGAGGCCTCTGTAAGCAAGCTGCTATAGGGTCAAGGAATGAGACTCAGTGAATTGTAATGGAGGACTGGAAGACGAGTAAAGATCTCCTACCTGAGCTACAGCCTGATGTAGCCACTGGATTTCCACTAAAGTGTGTTATTATGTTTAGTCAGTTGACAAAGGAATGGGAGGAAAGAGAAATGCTGGAAACTTCACAAGGTTCCGTGGAGTCCCCGAAGAATCAGGAGGATATGAGGACAGGATATGAGGATATGCAAGCAGTCTGCTACAGAGTTGTGGATGAGACTTAATGCATTATAATAGCAGAAAGGAGGGAGAGTTAATTTTACTTTTTAAATGAAGGAAGCTTACATGGCAGCTTTATGGACTCAGCAATAATCTCAAAATATAATGAAAATTTTAAAGAAATATCTATTTGTGATTAGAGAAAATTTACAGTCTCAACAAAATCATAGACAGTTGTTGCTGGTAGATCGAAGACCTCCAACTGTCTGTCTGTCTCCCCCATAAATCAGACCAAGCCCACTGCAGCTGTTTCTGGGACAGAGTTAAGAAGCTGAAGTCATGCTGTGCTTTGGCATTGCAGTTCCTCCCTCTTGCAGCATAATGCAAGTTATCTTTTCACGTAAAGGCTGCCCTTGGAATGAAGGTTAAGTCAAACTAAATCATCTGGGTACAGCATTCTGCCACTTGTATTAGACATAAAAATAATATTTTAAAATATTATATATGTTCAGGATATTTGAAGACTTTCCCTTCAGGACTTCTGTCATGTAGTAGCTGTTACTCTTACTGTCCTCCTACCACAAGGACCTCATAGGTTAAGGATGTCTCTCCTCATGAAGCTCATTATGAAGGTAAGCTCATGTCAAGTCCCAAACCTATACACAACTGACATGCTCTCCTCTTCTGATTTGCAAGTTTGTGACTTTTTTTCTATAGACATAGAGAAAACTAGAAAGTCAGGGTATTGACAGAGCCAAGAAAAGATTCTGACTGAGTCAATCTTAGGAAATCAATGAGATTAATGAAACTATAGAAAGAGCATTAGAGATTCTAAGGCAGCTGAAACAACAGGAATTCCCACCCTAAGCAGTGAGATTCATCTTACAATTATACCACTGACAAAGTACCTATTCCCAGACATCTTTCCACCTCATACGGCAGTCCAGCAGCATTCAGGACTATGGAAGATAAGGCAAAGAAGAGTGGTAAATAAGATCTCAGATGAAGGTCTCCCTGATATATACTCATTCTTCCAATAAGATAATATTCGTTAGCCTACTAGTTGACTGTTTTGTTCTGCTAACATCTTCATCACAAATAAGGTCAGGGTCTTCTTTAGATCACAACATCAACTCTTTCATAGAAGTTATGGTCATGTCAAACCCTAAAGCAAAATCTACATTATACTAGAAGACAGCATTTATGGAAAAGCAGTAGTTATAACAGACACTTGGAAACTGTTGTGAACTAACATGCCAAGAGCAAAGGCTTACCTGTAATTCTACAGGCTAATTTTACTTATTAGTACTTATTGGAATGTAGAGAGTCAGAATGTAGACTATCCAGAATCAAATTATCTTGGGCTCTTTAGTCCACTTAGTAACTATTCATTGTGAGAAATCTTTTGACTTTAATTACCTTAGCAGAATATAACTACCTTAGCAGAACACTGATTTCCATCCACTTAAAAGCTAACAATATCCTCAGGTAGCATCTGAGACCTATAGAAGAAATCCACACTTTATATAAATTGCTTCCTGGATATTTCCATCAACATCTCCGATGTCTGGACTTATGACTTGCTTTTGGTCTGTAACCAAAATTTCACAAAAGATCTTTTCATACTGTAAAATGTTATAGAATCTTTGTTATGGATTGTTGCTACTCATATGTGGTTGAAGAATAAACTACTTCTAATTCCCCTAGTAGAAATATCTGTATGTTATATTGATACAATATTCACTAAAAGACACCGACACCTTACTTCGGTCCATTCAGCCATCCAAAATAGGCTAAAAACCTAGCATCTCTGCCTTTGTTATGTATTTGTCCTCTTCATTTTGGATCAAACTCCGGATTGGTTTGCCTCCTGTTTGAGTACATTAGTCACTTAAGAACTGTTTGTCTAATACATCATCTTGCTTCAAAACCAAAGCTGAAAAAGGTAGGCCTTTGTTCTAAACCTGTTGTTACTTGAAATTTCTTAGGGTATCCAATGACACAATTTTCATGTTCATTATGTCTTAAACAACAAATTGTACCCGGAACAAAGCAATACTAAGAAAAATTTAAATGTATAAAAAATGAGTGAAAGCAGAGATCACACTCCAGGGAACAATGACAGGCAGAACAGACATGTGGCTCAAATTCATTGATATACACCTCAGACTGTCCGTTCCTCTGTCCTTGAGAAAGAAGTATTGATTGTGGCAAAGATGCATATCCCTTTCTGCTTTGTTTACTACATATGTTCTTTCCCAAGATGTTAATCATAGGCATGCCCAAATGCATATGTATGCAATGAGAAGTGCGTTCCGCTGCATCAGAAGTTTCTTGCAAAAAAAATAGAATGTCCCCCACTTCGCTCATGCATAACCATGGCTATACCTGCTTTGTTTATCTCTCCTTCACCAAACAAATGCCTAGCAAAAACCTACCTAGAGAATTGGAGGTCTGGGTACTGCCTGACCTGGAAGGAGACAATGAGCACCAGGGTAATGGTGTGTCCTTACACTTGTATATCTCTAATTCTACCTGAAAATTTATTTCTCTCATTCATTAAGAATTCAGAAGGGAGAAAAGCCATCTTTTATAATGCCCTGGAGAGGGACATCCCACTTTGTCAGAAATGAACTTCTCGCTATTCTTGCCCTAGGACAACAGTAATTCTGGCTTGTCCCTACATGTATTCTCTTCCTGTTGTAATCTTGGACTCCAGAAAAATCAACTCCTAAAATGACCAAATACTCTACAGAGGTGAGACACCATCCTCAGAAGCAGTCTTCTTTTAGGAGCCAAAGTAACACCCCCAACTAAAGGGTGACAGTAAGAAGAGCTGAGTAACCTTTTGTAGAACTGAGGACGAGACAACAAATAACCCAGACTAGAACATGATTAAAAACTGCTTAATTTTACATACTTTTTGACCCTTACAATTCTTCATTTGTTGAAAGATTAAAGCTCATATCACCACCCCTAAGACAGACCTATGATCTCTCAATTCCTTTTTCTGTTCTTTCCAATGTATCCTCATGGATCGAATCCTTTCTTTCTCTCTCTGTACACCATTACACATATCCTTACTTGACATAGTGAGAGAGGTGCCTGAGCCTTGCCTGTTAGTGCAGCCAGAGTCTGGGTTGCTGACCATGAAGTTCATTTACATTCAGAGTAACATATCAAATACTTTCTCTAAACATTGGGGAATAAGACAAGTTTGTTTACTCTTATTGTTCTAATTTAATAATAATGTAGAGAATTAAACCACCTTAAAAAGAAACATAAAAGAAATAATAATTAAAATGATAGAGAAAAGTAAATTTGTTTAGAATCTTAGCACATAGGTTTTTTTTTGTATAAAAGTTCTATGGGACATAGAAAACTACTAAAACTGTTTTGTGACTTTAAGAAGTCACATGATTCAAAATTTATATGAAAGCCAATTATATTTGATACATTGGCAACAAGAATTTCTAACCAAATCATTTAATTATTTGAATTATGCTGAAAGCGTAATTAATAAATGTAGTAAATCTATATAATATTCCTAACATTATACAACTTTTATAAAATTAACAAATGACTAATAAAAATGTTGACTAATTTGAATGTCCACTATGGTTACATTTTGGCTATTTAACAATTGAACTACAGATTCCATTTGGTTCAGAGGAAATATTTTAAGAGACTGGAAATATTATTAAAATACTTTATAAAATATCAATGAAATAGTATACAAAAGCAATATCCAAAAAGGACAATAAATTAGAAAATATATACTACTTGATTTCAATCTTTAGTGATATTAGAAATAGACAAGTACTTACATAGTCATTTTAATTTTAAAAGTTACCACAATAATCCATTAAGAATAGAGACTTCAACAAGTCCTGCAGAGAAAAATGTACATTGAGATAGTATAGTGGTTTAAATAAGAAACATCCCCATAGTCTCAGGGATTTGAACACTCAGTCTCCAGTTGGTGATACAGTTGATGACGTTGGGTGATACAGCTTTACTGAAAGTATGTTGGTGTACAGCCCATGAGATTTAAAACAAAAAGCCTTGCCTAGTCCAATCTGAAGCTTTCTTAGCTTCAGATTGTGGTTTAAGATCTGAGCTCTCAGCTTCCTGTTCCTACCACCATGATGCCACCCACTGCCACATCACACATCAGAATTAGCCAAACCTAAAATCTATGCAAATTAATGAACTTATACACAGTTAAAATGGGATTTGGAAATGGCAGCTGTGATGCTTTCAATGAATAGGAAAATGGCTAGACTTTAGAATGTATGATATTCAGCAGAATCACACAATATCAAAAGGGAATAAAGTATATGGTCATTTTCATATGCAAAATCCAGCCATTCATATATGTATATGTATAGTATATGTATATATATAAAAATGCATGTGATATTAAATATACAATGTATATTATACATAATATATACATATGTATTATATACAATATAGTACATACATATATATATATATTATATATAATATATTTGTATATATACATTATATATTTACATATCTATGTTTTATATATTGTTTACATTTACATGTTGTATATATATATACATATGCATATATATTATAACATATACATTGTATATATACATTATATGTGTATAATATATAATATTAATACTATATATAATAAAAACAATATATATGTAAACAATATATACAATTTATATATACAATATATAAAGAATTGTCTATCTGTCTACTCTGTAAAATGTAAAAAAGAAAACAAAGAAAGGTAAATATGAAGGAATGGAGAAGTACTGAATGCAGGTAATGGATATGAATTATTAAAAAAGGATATAAAGTTAATCATTTCTCTAGTTCTAACTTTTTTGGTTGTGATGAAGGCTGTGTGGATAAAATATATCTAGGACTGAGACATCATTAGTTCAAATGAATAATTATCTCATTAATTTTTAGTTAGTATTTTAAAATATTTATTCAACCGTGATGGTTTAACTGAGAATGTGGTCCTGTATATTTGAATGTTCTGGTCTCAGAAAGAAATTACAAAGTGTGGCTTTGTTGGAGGAGAGGTGTCCCTAGAGGTAGGCTCGGAGGTTTGAAAAGCCCATGCCAGTCTGGGACTCTGTCTCATTCTGCCTGTTGCCTTTGGATCAGATGTGAACTGTCAGCTACTGCTGTAGTGCTATGCATGCCTACCTGCCCCCACCATCACATGATCAGCCATGATGGAAGTGACTGATCCTCTGAAACAGTAAGAAAGCCCTCAAACAAGCACTTTTCTCCAAAAGTTGCCTTGTCATGGAGTCTCTTCACGGCAATAGCACGTTAGCTAAGACAGCTCCAGTTCTAATGTTTTGTTGTGGATGATGAGTAGCTGCAGAAAACCTCTTCACTACTCATACATTGTTAAGGTAAATTAGTATTTAACTCACTGAGTCATACAAAGCATTTCCGAATATTTGTCTAAGAATAAACTGTCAATATTTTCTAAAATTGAGTTGTGAATGTGAGTAACCAACACAAATAGAATAAAGGAAGACATACAAATAATCTATATTCATTTAGAAAGAAAGTGTTCCAGTCATTCATTACTAGGCAGGTGTGACTCAGATATGCTGAATTCTACTCATGCTTCAGAAAGCACAAGTTTAAAAAGAGAAGATATAATTACAGGTATGCAGAGAATAATGTTTTTCCAGTGTCTTGAAAGTTAGTCATATAACTTTCAAATGGCTAATATTTCCATTTGTAGAAAAAAATTTCAAGGAGATAGAACATGTACTCAGACAAAGATTTGTACAAAAGTTTTTAAAGAAACGTTATTTCTAGAAGTGTAGAAACCTGACTCAAATATTCAATAGGACAGTAGACAAACTTTGATATATTCATGCAATGTGATATTGCTCAACTAAAGACAGGGTGCTGTGGTTATGAGTTCTTGCTCCAGAGGACTGGAATTTGGTTCTAATTCCCATGTGAGGGGGCTCAGAGCTACCTCCAGCTCCAGGGAATTATGTGCCCCTTTCTGGGCTCCACAGACATGTGGATTCGTGTGCAATTACACACACGGACATATACATATAAACAAACAAACAAACAAACAAGTAAATAAAGTGAATCATAATTTTGGGGTGTGTGTGTGTAAGAATGCCTTAATGATAGCCTAGTTAATGTAAATAAGTCTCAAGAGCATGACAAAAGCCTGCAACAAATCAATATTATAGAGTTGTACTTAAGTAAACTCATTGAGTAGGTAGAGGTAATATAAAACAGGCCAGACTAGCCATTGTCTCTAGGGGGATTCTACAGATCCAGAAACATGAGAAGATTGTAAAGAAACTACATTTTTCAGGACTCTACGATGTGAATTTATGATTTATGCATTTTGTTTCACATAAAAATAGTCAGAATTTTTAAAAGAATAGAAACCAGAACGTAATCTAGTTTATGATGTACATGGTGCAGAATTTAAAGTGAAGTCCAAAAATTTTTAAAAGAATATAAACCAGAACTTAATTCTAGCTTATGCTACACATGGTGCAGAATTTAAGGTGAAGTGAATCAATGTCTCAACTTGTATGAGCTGTTCCAAAATATTGATTAGTTTGACTAGATAAAGGTGGTGATAAACGCATAGGTTTGTAGGAAAAACTAAATTGCAGGTTATTAACGGTGAATCATTTTTGTGGACATTTAAATATCCCCTCTACTCATTATCTCCTTGAGAATAAGTAAAGTGTCCTTGGTCACCAGAAAAGCACACTGGGGCCTCTGGAGCTGATAGGACCTTGTGTACTCCCTCATGTGGGTTCTGGGAAACATTCCCGGGTCCTGTATAGGAGTGACATTCTTAAGCACTGAGCATTCTCTCGAGTGTCAAAAATTTTACTATAACTAATGAGAAAATGAGAAGAAAATATTTAAATATTTAAAACTAATCACATGACATTAACTCAGCAACGTTCTTAGAACCATCTGTAACTTCCTTCACATGACATGCAGAGGTAGCTCACAGACTAGTGGTTTTTTGTGTGGTATATTGAAGTGTGTGGGAAAATTACCTTTAATTAGTCTGTCAATTCCAACCAACGTTTTACTTGAATAAAAGTAATAACAACCAAACTAAATCCACTATCATAAATTTAAAAAGAAGTAGGTTAAATTCCTGAAACCAATTTTTAAAACAGAGCTATGATGACAGTTTTCTGAAAGGAAAAAAATGAATGAGGATTTTGTCAGCAATAAATAATATGTTACATTAAAATACTTTTGTGTATATGTGTTGGAGTGTGTATGTGTCTGTATGTATTTATGTGTTTCTCTGTGTGTGTTTGTCTTTGTATGTCTGAGTGTATATCTGTAAGTGTACTCATGTGTGTTTTTGTGATTCTATCTGTATATTGGTCTGTCTTTATGTTTGTGTCTCTGTGTGAGTCTATGTATACGTATCTTTATGTCCATTTCTCTCTATGTGTATGTCCTAGTAGTACTTAACAATTCCAAGAACTATCATCCCCTGAAGATTCTTTTAAATGTCAAAGTCTATAAGCATATATTATGCCTTCAAACACAATGATCTATTAAAATATAGAAACCAAACAATAAAAAATATAAGCTAGGGTTGACAGTGTAGCCCAATGGTGAATGTTGTTGCCCTGCAATTGATCCCAAGTACTACAGAAAGGTAAAATACCAGCACCCTAATGCCCTCCCTCAAGAAAATTATTCTAAAGAGACCAGTAAACAAATTATCCCATAAACATGCTGTTGATGACTGAGCCTGGTGAGAAAATCCAGTCTCATTTACAACCAGCATTTTTATAATAGATAAATACACAAAAATGAGTCTTATCCTTCAGAACTCAGATGTGAAAAGAATTAGAAGTCTGTGAACACCCTGCTGAGAATAATCTGTGAAGCTAGCACAATAGTGTAATTCCCTTGTGGAGAGTGTAAACTGATGTTGCCTTTCAAGATGGGAACAAGGGAACATGTACCTCAAAATAAAACACCTGTGATGCTCAGCTGAGTCAAAGTGAAGTTTTTGCATTCTAACAGGATGAGCATGTCAAGCAAGCACATTTCCTCTTTGGCATTTCCTAGCCATGGTCAGCCCACACGCCTCAACTGTGTGTATGTGTGTTGCATATGGATGTGTTGTGTGTGTGTGTGTGTGTTTATGTGTGTATGTGAGTATGTGTGTAAGGCATTTATAAAGCAATAAAAACTCAAGGCTACACTTCATCAGCATAATGTGAGTTTTGACAACAATGTTTTATATATTACTGAAAAATGTAGGATGCTTGAGCAAGTTAAGGATATTTGCCACCAGATTAACAATTTGGGTTATAACCCTAAAACCCATATGGTAGGATGAGAGAACCAGCACCTTACATTGTCTTCTGACCTCTATCTGTAGGCCAGAGGAAGCATATAAATGCCCAAGATATGTAAATAAATAAATAGATGTAAAACTAGTGTAAGTGATGTAGAATAAATAGACATAGAGGTTCAAGAAAGAGCAATGGTGTCTTGATATTGTATCCTGGTAGAGTTTAATCAGGAGTTTAAGCTACTAGTGCATCAGCAAAAGCTTATCCTAGATGATAATAGCTATAAAAATTTTATCTGGGGAAAGCACCTGACTTGCAATGTACCAGGAATGGTTTTAACTAAAACGAGCTATTTCAACTTGGAAGTCATGAAATGATCATACTGAAAGAATAAATTCTCCCATGACTTGTGTATTTTTATAATTCAAGGGTAACATCTATGAAGGTAGATTAAAGTCATTTGCTAAAAGTCATAAATTGATGGCTCACCACACCAAATATGACTATGGAGTCCAAACTGACAAAAAGCAGGCCAGTCTCTGCTTTTATTTTTATTCCCCAACTGAAATGTGTTGTCATAATAGCACTTGCCTCTCTTGGAGATTTTGAAACTCAGATTTCACAATAGCTACCTGATTAAATTGAAAATGACCTTGCCTAGGTAAATGATGTCTTTGAAGATGCAATACATACATAGTTATAGTTGTTATATTTATAGTTATAGTTGTTATAATTGTAGTTATAGTTAGTTATAGCTATAGTTATATATATGTGCATATATGTATGTATATATAGTTGTATATATGTACATTATAATATATTATATATATATATGCTACAATATCTATAGCCTGAGTATAAACAAGTGGATCCTCAGTTATTATAGTAAACATAGTAAGAACACAGAATTTTTTCACAAGTGTCTCTTCTAAAAGGATAGATAATGACAAGCTTTCAAGATAAATAATGTAGACATAATAAAATAACCATATCTGTAATATATTTTAAGATTTCCAATCATTTCTACTTAATTATATTTGTTCCTCTTTACAACAGCCTTTTGACACACATATCAGAAGTATGTGAGAGCCAACACTTGAGGATGTGTGCCTAAAATGAGTGACCTAAAGCCTAGTATTCTTTTGTGATTTATCCTATTAGATTGTGGGGACTCATGGGCCTTCTAATAAAGCATGTATCTTGACACTCATTGTACTCATAATCTCCCCTTCTGTTTTCTGAAATGATGTTACAGTCCAGAGTGCTGATTGATGCTTCTATCAGAATGAACTCAAGTTTCTGACCCAGACTTTTTTATTAGCTGTTTGATATGGTCGAGGCAATTCTTTATATTATTATAACTTATAACTCCTGGTTCTTTGTTAGTCTCACTAGATTCACACCATTGTTGTTTGACTTACCACCACCTTCAGGTAGGCTACAAACAAAGCTATAAATAGAGCCAACCCACAAACCTGCGATCGCCATTCTAGAGACATACAGGCCCTTAATAACACAGGTAAAGTGTCTGCTGATACACTGCCCTGAATGTTTTCACTGGAATTTCTATGCCAGTAGAAATTTATTCCCGAAGCCACAGAGAACGGCAATTGTACTAAACAAGGCAAGTGAGGAAATTTGGGGAAAGTACTGAGTTAAGGTTCTAAACTATACTCTCTCCTTTTTGGAATTTATAATGATTCCCCAAAAAGAGCGTGTCCAAATCCAGGCAAACACATCCTCTTGTCCCAGTCTTTGCTATCCTCAAGTTAATGGCTACTTTTAATTGTCATTTTGGAGAAATTTATAATCAACCACCTAGAGAGTCTCAGTGAAGGATTTTCCATACTGTGTTGGAATATGACAATATCTGTGGGTTGTTAATTAGGTTAATTAATATAATTAATATAAAAGTCCCAGCATCACTATTCCCTAGGCATGTATTACTGAACTGTGTAAAAGTAGAAAAAGCAGACTGAGCACAAGCAAATAATTGACCATGTGTTTATTCATTTCTCTCTTCTCTTGACTGTAGATACAATGTGAGTAACTATTTAAAGTTCCTTCATTAAGGACACTGTCAAAGGACAAAATGGCAGCCTATAGACTGGTAAAGATCTTCACTAACCCTATATCCAACAGAGGGCTAATATTCCAAAATATATAAAGAGCTCAAGAAGTTAAACAAAACAAATAACCCAATTTAAAATTGGGGCAGAGAACTACACAGAGAATTCTCAACATAGAACCCTCAAATGGTCAAGAAGCACTTAAAGAAACGCTCAACATCCTTAGTCATCAGAGAAATGCAAATGAAAAACCCTGGGATTCAACCTTACACCAGTCAGCGTGGATAAGATCAAAATCTCAAGGGACAGCTCATGCTGGCAATGATGTGAAGAAAGGGGAATGCCCCACCATTGCTGTGGGAGTGCAATGCTCATTGCTACCCTCATACTTCTTCAACTGAGCAATTCCACAATATATGTTCAGTGTTAGTAATGTTCCTGCTGATGTATTCATAGTATGTTTATCTGATTCCATAAATACAAGTTTGTTACACAGACATGCATGTTCATTCATACAAGAGAAAATTGATACAAAGATGTATGAAAAGTTTCACACAAAAACAGAGTAATTCTCAAGAATTTAAATCCAGACATTTGTTAATTTGGAGTCTAACCTGTGATTCTGCATTAGAAAGTGAAACCCTATGATTTTGAAAAAAGTTTCCATAAACTATGGTAATTCTTTAAGGAAAGAGTAATCATTTCATTGTGGACTATATTTTAAGTAGCTGCCATTGGTGTTTAAGGAGTTTATTAGATTAAAGAAGATGTTTTGAATGACTTTAAGCATTTGCCCACCTTGGCTGAATTTAATTTTCTTTGTATGATCAATTAAAAAGAAAACCAAATTCAGAGTCCCTATTTGTTAGTGCCTTTGACTTTGAACTCATAGCAAGATAAAAGGTGATAGCAATGTTATAGAAACATTAGTGTCACCTCCCGTCTCTAATGTCCTTTCTACTCTTCATTTCTCCCATTACTTAATATCTATTAGAGGTGTCACTGAAAGAATAAAGTTTCTTTGAGCCCTTCATTCTGCACATATACCTTCCCCTACATGATTGTTAGCATTATATTTTTTTGGCATATTTTGGTGTGTCTTTTGACAACCTTGTGTATGTCTCATTGCTATGAAATTGATAGTTCTTTGGACTATTGTTTTGCATAAAATGTCACAAGACAAGAGATCCGGCACACACCAGAAACACTTAGACTCTCCACACTGAAATAGCTGTGGGAAAGCTCTGGTATATTTATCGTGAAATAATCCTCTTCTGAAATCATAAATATAAAATTCTAAAACTAATAAATTCAGTTACAGTGGTAATTATTGCTTTGATATTGACAGAAATTACCAATTTTCCCTAGTTCCCAGCATTTTCATTTAAAAATTAGTGATTTGTGGGACTCTTATAAAGACTTAAATAAATTTATTTTAAAGTTATATGATATTATAAATATTCAGAGTGTTATTGTTCTTATAATGTTGTAACTTGCTATTGAAAATGAAACAAAAAGGAGGCAGAGGGATGATGCAGTGGTTATGAGTACTTTCTGCTGTTTCACAAGAGCAGAGTTTGCTTCTAGTACTCATTATAGGGCCTGTAGCCCCAGAAACACAGAGTTCAGTACCTCCTCTGGGTATTTAGTACCCACATACATGTGGTACATACATGTATAGGCATACACATAATGAAAAATAAAGTAAGTCTCTTGAATATAGTAACACAAGAAAGAATGACTTTTCTGCATTGTCTAATATAGAATTCAGGAAAAAAAAAGCAACATTCATACTTTCTCCAGTAGTTTCCTTTGTTCACCTGTTCTAAAGCTGGGTCAACCATAAGTCAATACTATTGTGAAGTAGAGAAGACAAAGGTAATGGCAGACATGACACAACATTTCTGTTCTGTTAATAGAAGTGAGTTTTTCTATTCTTCTGTAAGCATTTTATTCATGTATTCAAGTTTGATGGTGCACTACGGTCTCACTGTCTGCAGATTTAGTTTGAACACTGTGAAACCTTGATTTGCAATGCTTTAAATATATCTTTTCCCTTCTGTGACCACCAGTCACAATTTTTGCAATGACTTTCAAAGACAAGATCTTTCATAATCATTTTGTTGTGCCACTGAAACACAATTTGAGGTGCCAGATGGGATCTCAAATGTTCCCCGAGTCACAGAAGGCATTAGGACACAGAAGTTTCCTTTAACAATAAAAGTTACATTTTATACGTAACATGAGTCACTGTGTTGAATGTGAAAACTCCAGCTTAGGATCATACCACATAATTAATTGATCCATTACCTAGCCCCTAATTTAAAATTCAATAACCTTGTCTTAGGGAATTGATTCTAGTTGTTTCATTTATTACATAACACTTTGGAGTTTGTTAGTGTGAAACTATTTTTCTTCCTTCTACCAACACCAACCTATAAAGCATGGCCATGGGGTAAACCCCTTAATACTGCCTATATTTGTCATTAGTAATGAAGGCCCTTACCTGTATAATTAGAGACTGAGTAGAATCTACAATCTGATGTCATTCTACAGTGACATGAGAAGTTGAACACCAAATAATCAGGATCAAGTAAGAGCCAGATGCAGTGAAGAGCACACAGACCTCAAGAAACAGCAGAGAAGACTCTTGCAGCTGCGATTTTAAAAATGAGACAGGAATAATTCATTTTTTTTTTACAATCAAAAGAAAAATTTGTTTGCAAACAGTTAGATAGGACTTGCCCTGTACTCATCCAGCCTCTTCCTGCAAAACAATCTTTTTCAATGCGAGGAGAGGATGTTTGTCCATTGCCAAAGTCTAAGTGCAAAGAACAAGTAGAATGTCAAGAATAATACATAATATATGCAAAAAGAAGTGAAATTATTTGAAAGGCAATTAAACAGATTCACCTGATGCCAAAGGACTTCAGCTATAAATGACTGAGTAGCAGCTCATAATTTTGATGCTACAAAAAATACATAGGAAACTACTTGGTGTGAAAATATTTTATAATGACATAATGTCTTATTTTAGGTTCTGCAGCTAAAAATATCCTGATGAATTCCACACATGGGAAAATCTTCTGCACTCTATTCTGTAGCAGCAAAGAAACAAAAGGAAAAGTTCTATGCATATGTAAACTTGAGAAGCAAATACTGAAACCATTCATCTAAATAGTGCATAAATATTTGCTAAATCAATCTCCTAATTAATGAGTTTTAAAGGTTTTACCTGAGCTCCACTTAGATATGCAGGGCATGCAAGGGAAAAAGTCTGGTCCTCTTCTTGTACCATGGAACAAAGAATATTAGGTCTTCAGAAAAATTTTATTAAACTCCTAGAAGTGGTAATTCCATCTTATTTGGGGAAAGAATGATATGTAAAGGTACAGCACTAAGAGGGGAACAAGAGTGAACTATATGAAAGGACAATTCACATAGAAATATTCATGCAAAGCATGGCAGATGGAAAAAATCTTCTGAGCATCAAGAGTGGTAAGGATTTGACAGATTCATTGGAAGAGTTTTTATGTTATGCAAATAAATTTGAGTTTATCTTGAAAACACCAGGGAAGCTAATTTTACTATAAAGTGTTTGATGTTATAAAGGAAAAAGTTGAAATTCTGACTAATTTTGTTTTAACAGAAATTCTGTTCAATATGACATTACAGGCTTTGAATAGATTGGTGAAAAGGATATACGTATGCCTACATACAGTTATAAAATCTTATCACATCAGCACTTTAAATTTTACTTACAAAGAATTAAAGGAAAGATGTCTTTCTCACTTCAAAGCAGTATATGTACAATACAGTGATATTACATATGTGCTGGTATATATATATATATATCAAGTTGTGGTGAGAATATTTTTTTTGAAACAGTAAAATGATGACTGCTCTACTGGCTCAGCAATTGAAATAACAGTAAGTCTGTTGTTGTTAACTGTGCAAATAATGAAAATGTGACTTAGTTGTGAGATTGTGGTAATAGAGGTAGACTCACTCTCCAAGCATGCATTTCCTTTCTTAGTCAAATACATGAGAATTCTGGCTTATTAATGTAGAATGTTTGCTTCAAAGCCTAATTCACTGGCAATAATAATTTGACCCTTGTAATCACTAGTGAAATTTCACGGAGAAAAATGAAGGATTCTTATAATGAGAGTAGACTGGATATTAGCTTTATGATAAAGTGTAATTTATCTGGTAATAATTTTTAATTATCAAATTTAGTATTATAAATATAACTGCTTGTATCAAAGTGGCACACCTTATAATCTGTGCTTAGTCTTTTCATATATTCTTGTAAATGATTTAATAAACTTACCTGTGCAGGTATTTGCTTTGTCACAATTAAGATGTGAGTAAATAAGTAAACAGAATGTCACTGTTACTGAGTCCTCTCTGCTGACTTAGAGCTAGCCCGATCATGGTTTCCACTCCTTCCATTAGAAAGCAGGGCTATAGCTAGTTTAACATTCATGAGTGGCAAGTATGAAAACCATCCATCTTAATATTATGTCATGCAAATTTGTCATCATCTGCAAATGGCAGTCATCAGTATTTCAGACATGCAGACACCTGGAGCACAGGGACAAACTCAAAGTAGACAATGCTAAAAGCTACCAAAGACAGACTGCAATAATGCAGGCAACACAAATTAGGCTAAAATTTGTAGTTGGTAGATACAGAGATGGCTGGTCAATGTAGTCCAATTCAGATTCCAAAGTTCTCCAGTACATCAGTGAAGTGTTGGGCGTATTTATTTCTGTCCTAACCAGATAAATCAAAACAAAAGCTTTTCCTACAGAAATAGGGTTTCCTGTAAATTCTGGGAAATTGCTTTTAATACTGATTTTGAAAATTTGCCTAATTTTAAAAAAGAGAAAAAAATTAGTAAAAAATGGAAAGATAGATGATGTCTCTAAAATTCTTATATTTTAAACCAGATTAGTTAATCCATACAACAGATGACATCATGGTCAAATCATCAAACAATATCAACGACAATAATAATAATGACAACAACAATGTCATAGTCAACTCTCCTTAAAGGAGTATAAAGGAGTATTGTTTGAGACTAATTTTTTTAATAATCAATATTTTCTTCATTAATTATTCCATTCTTAGTAATTAATATTTTTTAATTATTCTTATTTACTGAGAGAAGTGTGCAAAAAAACAGAAAATAAACATGTATTTATTCAAATGTACCCATCAATAGATACTGTAGCAATATCCTAATATTTTAATGAGGCAAAATATATTTTGCAGATTTTCAGAGTTGGTAAATTTTATAATGGGATCCATAACAACAGATTAAATATATACTGATCTACTTATTAAAGTAAAAACATACATCAGAACAAACACACATTTTTGAAAAACAATCATTTAAAAGCAGGTACATTAAATTATAGAAAATTTGAAATCTTTGAGTATATAAGGAACTACATTCTATAACTAAGTATATAATATTAAATTATTTCCAACATTCTTTTGAAATGATAAATCAACTGGAGACTATACAAATGCTGGCTGAAAAAATAAATCCCAATAACCATGTATGAATCATGCATTCACATATGTAAGCCATGGATGTGTTAAAGTTTTGCTTTAAAAGTGGCCTGTGTGGCTTTTGTGTGGTCACAAATAAATTAATTCATTGTGAGTTACAAGTTCGGACAAGGTGAAAGGCAATAAAGCTATTTTCGAGATCCAAGGATATCAGTAACACATGAAGATTACTTTTTCACAAGGTGAATAATTTCTGTTGGGTTTTATAATTTCCTCAACACTTCAGAGTATGTGTGGGTCCATATTCCCTTATGGACACTCTGATTTCAACACCTTGTGTGTCTGACCTCGCCTAGATGCATATGTGAAGTGTGTGCCTGAAGCCCAGATAGAATCAACTCATCTTAGTTCAATCTGCAATGTCAGTAAAAGGTTAATTTGAAGAGTGACTTCATTTTAATTGCTTTTGCTGTTATGCCAACCAAATGTTTTGTGGAGTTTGTCTTTAAATCGCTTATGTAAGGAAGAAATCGTCAACCAAATGTTATTAAAAAGCAAAATTCAGACAGTCACATTCTGCCAGCTACATTCTTAAAATGCTAATGACTATTTTACATATATTTTAAGATATTCATGTGCAATGGGTTCTAATTATTTAGAAAATATTTTGTTTGTGATTTTTTCCCAATGTTTCTTACAAAATATTCTTTACATTTCACTTGGGTAATTTGAATTGGAAAATCCATCAGTGTTCTCTGTTTCTAAAGCTTAAGTGAAGGACCTTTACATGTCCCTAATTCTAAAAGTATTTTGTATAAATTAAATTAAATTAAAAGGTTTTTTTTCTGTATTGAAGTCTACAATTTTTAAACTATTTGATATTTAGATTTATTGAGTATATTTCATTTTTGATAAATTATTTTCTAAAGATTTAATATTATTTTGGTGCAGATATGTAGCTACTTTGTTCAGAAACATTTATACAATAGATTATTCTTTTAAACTTCAAACCACCAATTTTTAGCTTTTGAGCCCATCTTTATAATGCATTAGCATTTCCTCCTGAATTGCACCATTATTTGCACATTAATTTACTTTCTATATTCTGAATCACATATTTCTACACAGTTAAGTACTGCTAGTCATAAGGAAAAGAAAGCACATAAGACACAGATACATTCTCTTTTACTTTCAGCCACTGAAGGCATTTACATGACCATAAAACCAAGATGAATATGTATGTTCAGTTAAATGTTTGCAAGTTATATAAAAATGGGATATGTAGTCACCTTTGCTCTATAAGCTGAAAATAGCTGCAGAAAGCTCCCTAAAAGTAAAATAATAATAATAATAATAATATAATAATATGCATCACCACAAGTCTTAAAGTGGAGAATATTCAAAGAAAATTAAGAAAGCATGTCAGCTATCAATATGCGTGTACTCACCATCGGAGTGCGGAAGCACGCATTAGTCTGCTGCAGGAGTAAACTTCTCATTCCATTTGGACCAAGGGGCATCATTAAGCCCCAACAGCGAACATTAAAGGAAAAGTGAATTTCAGGCTAGAGAAATAACAAGAGGAAATTTTGGAGAAGAACATTGTTGTAATCATTCTTGGAGTCTTTATAATTATGAAGCTAAGTCATTTCTTGACGATCGTCATGATAATAGCTGTGTGATGGCGTGGGGATTGGCAGATTAGGATAAGATACGTTGTCTTTCCTAAGATTGAATAAATCAATTTGAAGAAAGGAGGCAAGGAAGAAATATCATTTTGATTTTCGTTTAGCAATCTAACAGCTGCTTACAACAAGACAGGTTGAAGGGATTGGGCGTCAGAGCAAGGGTGGGACAGGCCATGCCATTGTTTGGACCGTTATTCCAGAGTTGGACGCTTTTGAAGAGTCACCTCCGGTATATATTAATCTTATATTTAGAGCAGTTTGATATCATTTTAAGTTTTATGCTCACAATTTCTTGAACTCAACGCTATTAAAACAAACCAAATCACCACTAAAATGAAGTCTGTGTAGTAGACGAACTCTATTTGCTATCACCTTGCTATGTAAATATATTTGCAAAAAATGGTATTTATCAAATTTTAGACTGAAAAATGGTTTTGGAGGTTTGATAGATGCTCAGTAGTTAGTACAAAATTCTCTTCTTGTAGAGGATGAGAGTTTGATTCCCAGTCTCCAAGTCAGGCAGCTCACAACTGCCTCTAATTCCAGCTCTCTTAGGATCCAATGTATCAGCTGCTGTGAACACGGACTTTCACATGCTCAGAACCACACACAGGTCCATACTCATATACATGCTTAAAGTAAAGTGTAAAAGTAATAACTAATTCAGGTGAAATTCACATGACACAAAGTTATCCATTCTAAAAAATTATTCAGAATGTTTAGTTTATTCACAATTTCATGTGACTAATTCTTTCAGGTAATGCCAAAGAATTTCACCTTATTTGAAAATCCCAATAGGTGACACATGTGTCCAGAAGCCATCCATATATATTGTGATAGTTTGGAATGTATCTATTATGGAATTTTCATATAGATAGGACTGTACAATACTAGACTTTTAATGTCTGGCTTTCTGAATCTGCTTAGTATTCTGGAAGTTCATCCACATATATGCTTCAGTATTTGACTCACTTAACATTGTATTTGTACAATTTGTTTATCTGTGCAACTGTTGATTGAACCCAGCCTATTTGCACTATTTGACAGCAAGACTAGCTCTGCAGTTCCTTTCTCCTGTGTGCTTCTTGAGATACTTGTCTTCACAATTCTTTTTTTGGTATGCATTCAGGATGGAACTGTAATACCATATGGTCGTCCTGTGATTGACATTGTGAAGAACTGACAAATTGCTTTCAGCAGAGGCTGAGCCATTCTCCAGAGTAATATAATATTGTGCCTATCTCTACATACTCTTATCAGTACTTTAGTTTTTCTCCCTTATTTTTAAAAAAGGTTATATATAATTTGTAAATAATTACACCCGTCTTGGTGGGTTCCTGTCTTTCTTCATTCATGTCTTTAGGTAGTTCTGTGTCATTCACGTAAGCAAAATAGTCAATGACTAAATGCAGTGAGATTAAGCATCTTTGCATGCACTAAGTTGTCATGGGCAGAACTATGAGAAATATTTACTTACCATTTTGGTTTTTGAATGAATGTTATGCCAGGAAAAATGCAAAGTAAACAATTAATGTTGGCATTCTTCATTGCAATTCCTCAGATATCCATTTTATTCTTTTGTTCTAAGACACATCCACATCAGGCCCTTGCCAGTCTTTTTTTTTTTTTTTTTCTGTGATCTTTTACTTCCCTTAAGCAGAGGTAGGAAAGATGCCTGAAACACATATAATTAGGAAACTGGCTGTGCCTCACGCACTGAGAAAGCATCCAGCTAAGTATTTGGGGACCAACCAGGAAACTGCATTTACTAAAATCAATTTCCTTTTATCCCTGCATGATGAAATGGAAATGAAGTACATTGAGTAACATGTGAATAGTGAAAAATGAAAATGACAGTTCATGTGCCATAAAATCTAACGATAACTATGTATTTTCTTGAATTGTGGTTGCCCTAAGGCACTTCTCACTTTAGAGCAGAACACTGGAAAAACAAATTTCAGATTAAGTGTACTTCTAAGTAACCCCTAGAAAGACAATACCAAGCAGATGTAATCAGAAATTCCTCAATGTTGTCTCCTTTCATTAGTGCCAGTATAACAAATACCCAAGAATAAATATCCTATAATATTAATAATTTATTTTGCAAGCTTTAGAAAAGGTACAGTCTGATATTATGGCACCAACAGGTTCAGTATTTAGTGAGAGTCCAGGATTACTTTCCAAAATGATGTTCGGGCCTCACAAGGAACAAAAAGAAGATTGAGTCATCCATGGCAGAAGAGGAAAGAAATAATGGTTAGGGAGGAATTATCCAAATATTTCTTAATAGGGTGTTAATATCACTTACAAGGGCAGAACTCTCATAGCTTAATCACCTCCCAACTGTGCAAGCTATTAGTAAAACCACCAGGCATTGAAGAGCCAATATAGGTCTATTTGAGGACATACAGGTTTGAACTACAATACCCATTTTATATGTGGATGTTTTACACATACTTAAAGTGGCATCATGAAACCAAAATGGATGTCAATATTTGAAAGCTAAGTATCTCAATATGTAGGGTTTTTTTTAATCTCTCTCTCCATTCCCTAAATTATATTTCTATTATCTAGAAATATCTATCTACAATTTGGTTCACTGTCTTTTCTACAGAAATTATTCTACTTAATTTGGAAAATGACCTATGTAAAATAAATTATGTTGGTAATTTGGTTTGGGCTGTTTGTGCTATTGGGAGTTAATCTCAGAGTTCAAAATGGGTCATCTTGTTTGAGCATTATTTCAAATGTCTTGTTTTGGGTTGCCCTCCTGGCTCTCTAACAGGGAAGAAAAAGACCAGGAAAGAGATAGGGCATTAAAATGATTGCAGTTAGAGGGGGAATCATTTCCAACAAAGGTTACTGTTATTTATCCTTTGTATAATGATGCCCAAAAGATAAATGAGAATCCAGAAGTCTCATCCAGGAAGCAGACAGTCTGATGATATTCACTTCATCAATTCTTGTTCTCATTGGGTTTCTGTAGCCAATCCCTCTGCATGACGTAAGTGGCTGATGTGATGTTCTACTGTTTAGCTGCTGCTTCCTATTTTGTTTTTTGTTTTTGCTTGCTATATTTCCAATAAACTCACTTCATTCAAAATGCAAAGCATAACTATCATGGATCATTCTCCATATGAATAAAACACTGTTGTACTTGTCGGGATCTGTAAGATACCAGTTTACGCTAGACTATTCCCATTTATAAGTCAAACTGGGACTCACAGAATGGGAATGTACAGGAATTGATGGGCTGGTGGTGATGAAAACCTTCACTTCCATACAACCCAGGCTTACATGTTTCAACAATAGAACAACAACAGTGGCAAAGACCTCTGTACTTAAAAACCCTTTGCTCTTACTGGATTGTCTTGTCTTGCCTTGATTTGATGGTATGTGCCTGGTCTTATTGTAGCTTGTTATTCTATGTTCAGTTGATATGCCTTGGAGGTCTGCACTTTTCTGAAGAGAGGCAAATGTGAGTTGAAACTGGGGCAAATAGGTGTGTGGAGGTGAAACTGGGGAAGGGAAGTTAGGTAAGATTGTTGTCTGTCAGGATATAATATGTAAAAGACAAATTTTAAACAAAATGGAATCTATAGGATTAAATAAAGATTTTTTCTCTGCATATTTTCTCTTCCCTTTTCTTAATTAGGGTATCTACTTATCAAGGTCATTGATATATTTGCTAGCTCGTCTTGTAACTATTGTAAGGATAAGGAAATGTTTAGAAGGACTTTCAAAGAAAGCCAAGTAGCAAAAATGTTTGCTTAAGATACTGTTTTAACAGACAAACAGACAAAAGCTTTAATAGTACTCAAAATGAAAATCTTGTTTTGTTAAGATGATATCTTGTATTTAACTCTCTTTAGCAAGCTAGTTAAGATATAAATTGTAGCATCTTATACTATTAAAAAAGAAAATAAAGTAAAACACTAAGTCTGAGACAAAAAATTTAAGAAAGATTTAACTATGGGTTTATATTTTATTTTGAAAAAAACGGTTAAAGATGAAATGGAATATTTTATGTAAGGAAAGACTTGTATAGTGGTAAAAAAATAACATGTTTTAAAAATAAAATTACTGAATTGTTCTGGGATGAAAAATATATGATGCAGATAAAACCCTGAAGCTCAAGTAGAGCTGGAAGCCTGAGTTAATGATTACTGGTGGTTAATGACACCTAAATATGGTTTATGCATGATTACTAAAGATAATATAAAGTTTACATTTAGTATCCATACAATGATACAAAAGATTTAATATCTGTGGGACTTTCTTATGATATTTTCTACTCAACGTATCTATGGAACTGACTTTTTAAGAATTATTTTATTTAAGACAGTAGTGGTGCATGCCTTTAATTCCAGTACTCTGTAAGCAGAGGCAGGAGGATTTCTGTGAGTTTTAAAGCAGCCTGGTCTACGGGACTAGTTCTAGGACTGTCAAGATTTACAAAAAAACATGGGAATAAAAGAAAGGAAGGCAGTGAGGGAGCAAGGGAGGGAGGAAAATAAAAGAAAGAAAAAGAAAAGATTGATTTTTTTTTTTTTTTTGGGGAGAATGAACCTTGAAAATAGTCAGGAGTTATTTAAAACTCTTTGGTGTTTAGGGTCTAAAATACAATGGAATGTTTCCAAATATAAAATGACAAGACTATTTAATATAAATTATCCTGGTAAATTACCATGACCTGTTTGTACTTACTGAGAATATACTCTGAAAAAAGATGGGCCTCCCTGTTTCAGACTGGAATAGGTTTATTTCAAGTGTCCTCTGTGACTTCCTATACAGGGTCAGGCAGGCAACACTGGCTTTCTAACATGGACAAAGGAAAGAGCAAAGAACTAAGGTTATTCAAACAGTGTTCTCTTGGAAAGAGCTGAAGGAGAGATTTCCAGTAGAGATTACTATGTTTTTTTTTTTTTTTTTTTTACTATGTTTTCTAATGCTTCCAAAAACATCTGTGGTGAGGAGTGGGATTGCAAAGTGTCCTCTGCAAGGAAGGCTATCTGCCTGTGACTCTTAGAGCAAAATAACGGACTGACTGCTTCTGTAGGGCTTCTTCCATCCATCCTGTTGGATGATTTGCTGTCCGATATGATCTTCTGCTAATTTCTTTAGCTTGCTTTTATCTTTTTCACTTTTGCTTGCTATACACTTATTAAACACACTTCTTTAAAACTGAAAGCCTTGACAAATGTGGATCATCTCCATATGGAGCAGCCTGTATGGGTCATTTTTATATTTTTTTACAATAAAGGACATTTCAGGTATAAATGTAACACAAACATGCTCCTAGTTTCAATTCATCCATTATTTGTTCATGCAAAACATATTTTCAAATGTCTTACAGAGGCAATGCACTTGTCTAGGAATGAGAGATAGATCATGATTTTATCACAAGTCTATCCATCAGGAACTCTCAGATATCCAGAAAAGGACAAACAAGAAGTCATTAAGACACGGTACATTAACTGCTAAGATAATCATAGACTCAGCATGTTTCAGCAGAAATGAAAGAACTACTGTATCCCAAGCAGACTTACACAGGTTCTTTAGGTAGAAGGGGTCTATAAAACTATATGTTGTTCCAGAATGATAGGTCAGAGAAGCAAAACCAGAATTCTCTTTATGAAAACAATGTTTGTGTTTTCATAGATCACTATGGATGATAGGCACAACTCCAATCATCTTCTTGTTCTTTTTGTTTCGTCAAAATCTGTATTAACTAGTGGATTGAGCAGAATCAAGAACAGAAGACCTCACACAAACACACATATTCAAAAGTTAGGTAGTGTTAATATGCCAATATGTATTTAACATCACAAATTTTGATAAAATTAGAGTCACAAAGAAGTTATATAAAAATAAGAGAACCTAGTAATTCAAATATCTGTTATGGGTAAATTTTAAAATGACAACGGGAGTTAACGTTAGCAAACAAAACTTAATATTCATTTCTAGTATAACAGTTTAAGAAAATCAAAATAGCAAAAGATTTAGACTGACATGGTTCTGATAGTAGTAGATTTTTCAGCATATTCTTCATATGCAGTTTGAAAACTGGATGTATTTGGCATAACTTTTTTCATACTTGATATGGATGATACAGAGTTTGGTCTCTGCAAAGAGACCAACTGGCTAGGTCCCACTTTCCTTCCTTCCACATAGTTCTGGAAGTGTAACAGTTCTTAAAATCCTAAGCAGTTTCTAAATTTGTATAATGGAAATTTTAGGCTAGAAATTCAATGAAATATTAAAGGAAAATTTATTTATGAATTGAAAATTTCACTTAAATATTTTTTCAAAGATAATAGAATTTTTTAAAAAGTGAAATTTTCAATTCTGTACCAAAACGTATCTTAGATGAAGTGAAGCAGTGTATCACAAGTACCAGATACAGGCCAATGAGCATTATAGAGAAAATCCATGAACCCAAGATTAACTATATATCCATTATCAAGGACAAAACAAGCAGATGTTGTTTGCTTTTTATGCTATCACTACAGTGATATAGTTTGCTATTAAAATACATTAAATGATAAAACAAAAGATAATTTCAAATTTACTTTTTCTACAAAAATAAATCATGTCATCCAGAATTTTCATCCCAACTTGGATATACTTCCCCCCTGAAAATTTTTAAAGAATGCTCTAGGTTTTTTTTCCAAAATGTTATTTCCTGGCTATTAATCATCCTAGGTTTACCCTATCAGCATGTACTTCCTCTTTTACTTTACGAGGAAGCATTTCATTTTCTTAAGAGAGTAACAGCCATTTCCTATTCACAATTCACCTCAATACAAATACATACAGATATGCCATGATCATATCACCCATACACTATGATTGCATCTTCTCATGGAGCCATTTTAAATTTTGATTGGGGCCATTAGCAGCCTTCATTGAAAATAAGAAAGTATGTCTACAGTAAAACCCCTTTTCAGCATATTGAGTAACTAAATACCTAGGACTAGGCTTTGGGAATTCATGTATTTTCATCTCAAACCTTACCTTACATTTTGACTTTATATTTACTGCCTCCCCTGCAGCACTTTCAGAAATATTTACTATTTGCTCCCTGATGAAAATCTTGGAGACTTTCTTAATTACTATTAAAAGCAAGCAGACAAACAAACAAACCAAAAACCAAAACTTAAACAACCTCAGAAGAGTGAACTGAAAAGAAAAACTGATATCCTCCATGAAATAAAGATTAATTCCTCCCAAGAAACTAAAGCAGACATATCAGTTTATTAATTCATGTGATTTGCTTTACAGGTTTCAAACTGCCTAAAGCCATTAGAGATAAATTGTGAACTGTAAAAGCCTTGGGTAAAGGATATAGAAAATAAAGGAAAATGGGACATATAAGGAATGGATGTAATTTACTTTACTTGTATTTCTTAGAAAAAATATGTATAAATTATCTACAATCCATGATGTGAAAAAAATATTTCTAAAATATTGACATTTTATTCAGCAATACGATTATAAAAATAGTACATAATAAAGTTTTGTGAAAATAAACAATGTTGATAAACAATTTGTATATGTCATACATAGTAGCATCTCAATAGAGAAATAATTGTAATTGAATAACTAAATTAGTTGTAGAGAAATAATTTGCTCCTTAATATGAAAAGATTATATTGTGCCATAAATAGATTACCTGGTCAGGGTTTAAAGGCCCCAAATTAAATATTTCCTTAGAAATTATTATCAGTACAATAGGAATAGAACTATAAAAAGAATCTTAAATCTAATAAACAATGAGCAGGCAGGTAAGTTTAAATAACAGATATGTGACACATTTACTTATATTTTGTCTTAGGGTTTACTTCTGTGAACAGACACCAGGACCAAGGCAACTCTTATAAGAACAACATTTAATTTGGGCTGGCTTATAGGTTCAGAAGTTCAGTTCATTTTGGCAGCATCAAAGCAAACATGGTATAGGAGAAACTGAGAGTTCTACATCTTCATCTGAAGGGTACTAGAAGACTGGCTTTTAGGCAGCTAGGACAAGGGTCTTAAAGTCCATTCCCACAATGACACACTTCCACCAACAAGGCTATATCTCCTAATAGTACCACTCCCTGGGTGAAGCATATTCAAACCACTACAAACTTAATGATATAATAACTTATTCACTAAGTTAAAAAAATACACATCTGTATTTTTCCCTTTGAAGAGATAAAGATATAAACAATGGAAAATTACTATTGCTTTAGAAAGCAAATATACCATACATAGGTGGACAGTGTGTAAGCAGCTTTGATAATTATCATGTGTAGAAAGTTGCGAGGCTGTCTAGAGACTTCCACTGGCTGTTTACAGAACTAAGCAAAGACTAGTTCTGCATGGGAGAACTGTCTCTTCAGGATGTAGATTTGGAAAGCAGCATGTTGTGGCTTCAAAGGTAACAGCTTTTTAAGCTGTTCACTTAACTTTGGAGAGAAACACCGAATAGCACGTGTGTTATACTGTTGTCTGAGCTGTTGAAAGTTCAGATGGTCTTTTACCACAGATTCTGTGGGTGAAAAGCATTGCTTTAAGAAGCTATGGCACTCAGAAACCTAAAATGTGTCTTGTGAGAACAAATCAAGGTTGTCAGTCTGGCCAGCTTTATTGGGAGACCTGACAGGACACCCCATTGCCTTCTTTATCTTCTAGAGGCTATCTTTATTCTTTGGGTTCCACTTACATTATTCCTATATCAGCCTCTTTATTAATTTGCATTCTCTTGTTACTGACCTATACTATACTTTCTTTCTGATACAAGGAATCTTATGATTGACCTGGCCTTCCAATGACAACCCAGAGCAGTCCCCCATCTCAGAATCCTAAATTGAATAACATAAATTAAGTCTCTTTTAATATGTGAGGCAATATATTAGAACCTTTTAAGAATTGGCATGTTCATATATCTATATGAGAGGCATTTTAAATTAATTACACAAAATAATACATACATCAAAAGATTTGTTAAAATATTTTGATAACAGATTGGAGCAATACTCAATGTAGTAAAAGCAGTTTATACAATGGAATGAAGTAAACAAATTAAAATAAGACTATAAGAAAGAATGAGCTAAAGCAAATGAAGGAGGGAGGGCAGAAAAGGGAGGTCAGAGGACAAGAAAGGAGAAACTGAGAGGTGAATGGGATGATTGCAGAAAATGAAGTATTTTAAATATTTTTGGATAAATTTCTGAACTATCCAAGTACTAAAAGATTGTTGTTATTTTACATATTGTATGCGTGATTAAGGACAAGGCAATTGTGTTTCCATGTTAATGAAGGGCAAGACTAAAATACAATAATTCTCAGGTCAGATGTTTAGATTCTTTGACGATAACATATTCTGGCTATAACTGAAAATTAACGCTTTTCTAAGACAAGTGAGAAGCCTACAAGCAGTCTTATGGAAAACTTGATTCTATTCACCACCAAGCTTTCTTCCTAGGACAGCAATAGAAACGGTTAATATTTGTTATTAGCTTGTATGTAGTTATAAAATGGATAATGCCAGCCAGGTAGGCAAGTGAAATAATTTCAACCTCTGCAGTCCTGCCAGGGTGTGTATGTCCTGTAAACCATCAGGCAGAGCAGAAGTATCTAGAATGACTATAAGAAGAAACACAGGCCTATTAGTAGTAAAATAATCATAACTGATAAAATGTGTTAAAATTACAAATTGAAATAACTTACAAAATAAGAAAGTTGTAGAAATTAGCAAAAAAATATTATTCAATAAAGTTGTCTATTATCAGTAACATAAAGGTACATGTGAGCTATGATCCACTGTTTCCTATAAAACACACACACACACATGCACGCAATGTATCTGATGTGTAAATATGTGTACATGGATATCATATATACATACATAAGTATGTATATTGCATGTGATATATATATATGTGAAATATATATGAAATATATATGTGATATATATATTATATATATACTCCACAGCTACAGAGTGAGCTCTATTGCTCAGAAAATGGAGTTCAGTTTTCTACCAGTTCAAGGTCTCACCATCCAGCATTCAGAGGGGGAAATAGGTCAACAGTATTCTTTGTAGGAGGAGTGGAGGTGACCACCTCTGCATAAACAGGGCTGTGCAGCTGCAAAGGCAACACCTGTAGGAGGAACTACGTGAAGACACCCTGAGAGACCATGGATTGCTGACGCAGATAATGCCAGCCAATCGGGAATTGCTGCTTGGAAGAGATGCTTGCTTGGAACCAAGGGCATTCGGATGGAGGGTATAAAGAGCAGGTCTATGGATTATTCAATGAGCTTGAGACGGCATTCATTTGAGTTTGTTGTGGTGCTTTCATCTCTCCCGGAGTCTCCAACCCCCACGGGCAAGTAGGGTGGGCATTAGGTGGTCCAGGACACAGGAACCATTTCTTAATCTCTTTTCCCAGGTCTTGAGCAAAGGTACATTCTAGATAAGTGAGTCTGAATGTTTAAGGCATTCTTTCACACAACCCTCATTTATAAGGTAAAGGTTCCCTCCAAATGCAGCTAAGTGAGAACACTCAAGCGTTGGTTATTCCAATTAAGTTGACATAGAAATGAAATGTCCGTGCTAAAGGAAGCAACCAAGAACACTAAAGCTAATGACTAATGCCTCAGTCCTGTGTTCATAAGAATAAATTGACTCTCAAACCAGTGGATGAATGTATGATCATGTTCCTTAGAGGAAAAATTAGGAATGTGGGGATTAAAATAGAGATGAATAAGAAATCATGGTATACCTTGTCAGAGTCTGGATGCCGTAGGGTATAGATGCATTATATTATTTTTCATAGAAGTAGATAATATGTTTTATTTTCCAAGCAATGCAATGCATTGCTATAATCTTATCTATAGATAGATAAATCAATATTATCATGAGAGGAGATGAACATTTGAGCAAACTGAATTTTGATCAGAAAATAGAGAGCACTCGTTATGTCATATTAGTTTGCTTCTTTCCAACATCACATATCAGTTCTCTTAGACACATGCTTACCTAAGTTACGGCTTTTCCTCTAATAGATGCATAACCACAGCTTATATTCTTTTTAAATTAACTTTGAAGCTTTGAGCTTTTTTTAAAGAAATTAAACCTTATTTGTTATTAAGTGACTATTGTCCTTGCTCAGATTAGCAGTTCACCTTGCTTCAGAAGCTCAGTACCTTTTGAAGAACATAAATGAAGCACAAGCAATTATTTTTATCCTTCGTATTACCTGTCCTTTTCACTTTCACATATTTTCTAATAACTTCTTTCAGGAGTTTGCGTAATGCTTTGATCTAACGCCATGCTGTAAAAGATTCAGTTTTCAAATTAATCACAGCAAATTACATTGTGCTCTATCTGTTGTCACATTCTCCCCGTGCATAAATGTATGATAGAAACTAAATTGTTTTGGCCATGACTACAGTTTAGAAAGTAATAGTTTCCTTTGATCAAAACTCTTATGTGGTCAAGCTTTTACACTGATGTAACAAAATTTCCAGGAAAATCAACTTCAAGAAAGAAATATGAATTATGATTTATGTTGTCAAGGGGTTTAAACAACATGATGACGAGTGTATGTCAGGGTAGTTTACAACAAAGCATAGCTTCCAAAACATACCCAAAGTGTGCTATACACTGTGGCTAGGTTTCACTCACATATTTGTCCACAATTCTAAATTGCTGCCCTTATCTGGGGACCAAATATTTAAAATTGTGACTGGGGCATTTCAAATTTAAACCATCGCCCCAGCCTCAATCATGTTAGGAAAAGAATGGAGAAGAAAAGCTTACACCATGAGTCCAGGAACACAATAAAAAGCAGAAGCCAACTCCAAAGGAAACTTCCCAGTGCCCTGTTTCCTCCTGGTTTGTTGTTCTTTATAAACTTCCCAAAACAGAGCCTAAAACAAAACATTTTCTGTGCCTACTTCAGATTCTAACATAGCAATGTTATTCGTAATGAATAAGTCTTAGTATTTTCAAATATTGGGTTACCACTGTCATTTGCTGCCAGTTCAGTGTGTCCACACTTGGATCTATTAAAGTGGTCTAACTGTAAACAACAGCAACATTATGCTACCAATGGTATTTAAACAGGTCAGGATATGTCCTGATATTTAAAGACAGTGCAATTATATTATTACTCTACTAGAAAAGTAATTTCCCTGGCAAAGTCCAGCATTTTCTAGATCATCTATTCTTCACTTACTGATCACCAAATATAGTATATATTTCATTCATTGACTTGCTACATTTGTTAGGAAGTTACCATTATTATCCCTATTTTGTTCTGAAAAGCATTTCTAAGCTCCTCAGAATTTAGACAGAGCTAAAATTTCACACCATCAGTCATGTGATTCCGAAAGATATGTTCTTGAACTCTGTACTAGGCAGCCTCCTAGCAAAATGTAGACATGAGCAAGGTAGTTAAGAATAGTCTAAAGCAGGATACTATAGTTTGGAATAGTTCTTTGCAGACTTCAGTTTTATAGATGTACTTAAAATAGGGAGAGGTTAATGGACTTTTTCAGATACCAGCAAATGACAAGTAGGAAAATACTACAGTTCTTTTAAGGTCAAAATTATTTCTAACAGTGCCTACTTCTTACTGATCCATAAGCACAACTTCAGAGCTAAAAATGAAAAAAAAAATTGATGCTGTCCTGGTTTGGTGCATTAGGTATGCGTTAAGTATGCTGAAGAAGTCAAACGCATGAGATTTTTCCTTCTTCAATGATCTTTGGCCTAAATATACCTTCGTCTCTGAGCAAATAACTACATAGGAATTTTTATCAGATAATGTGTTTGTATCTGTGAGACATTCCCCTTGGACTTTTATTGATATACTGTGGCTTAATCCATATATTTACTCAGAAAAGAAAATATGCACAAACTCTTAAAATAAAATTGTCTAGAAAATAACATTATTTATAAGCAAAAACCTGACAGCTCTACATTCATATCCCATTAAGGTGTCTGTTGTGCAATACATTGCACAGTAGCCTTTAGGTTTATCTTTACATTTACAAAATAAATGGAAATCCTGGCTGTCTGCTAGTGCAGGGAAACTATGAATGCCTAATATTTCTGTATCTTTGTCACCAGCCATATTTGGTGACTCACTCTCTATTGATTTCAGTTGCTGGATTGAGTAAACCACTCCCTAAGACTGTTGATTACTGAATTAAAATCTGGGGAGGCAAAGAAATAAATTTTTGCAATGTTTGTTCAACAATATATTCAGCAGTATACTCTAAGATGTTATGGCTTAAAGTAGCACTGTAGAATGCTAGCAAAAACAAATTTAGAGCCGACTCAGAGAGAACTCATAATCATAAAGTCATCCTTAGACAGGGATAATAAAAACATAGTTACAGTAAACAGACTGAGTCCTCAGTAACAATGGATAAATCACAAAGTAGAAGGCAGAAGAGGCAAACAACAGACATCATCTGAGCAGGATAGAGAGAAATTATCAAGTAATGAAGTAATAGAAATGTCAGGGTGCTAGAGTCAGGGTTCATTACAACGCCCCCAATAACATCCATTTTCTTTAAAGGTCAAAGGAACTTACAAATAAAACCACCAGCTTCCTTTCAGATTGATTTTTCTATTTTAATATTTTTTTTAACCCGTGGAAGTCCTTGATCTGGGTTGAAAATTTCATTTATTGTGAACAATATCAGCTCTTAGTTTGGAGAAAAAAACACACCAATTTTCTCTTAAATACAAAGTAAATCAAAGTTTTATTTTGTCTTTTGTTTTGATTTGTTTTCAGGATTTTGGGGTTGGGTTGGGTTGGTTTGTTTTTCTTTTTTGCTTTTTCTTTTTTGTTGTTTGACTTTTTTGTTTTGTTGCTTTGTTTATTGATTGGTTGGGTTTTTTTGGTTTTTAGTACATTTTATTGTTATTGTTGTTGCTTTAAGACACAGGTCTTATTCTCTAGCTCAGAGTGCTCTCAATCTTGTAAAAACCTCCAGCTTCAATCTCGACAAGTTCTAGGATATTCCCAAGTTCTCCAAATATTCCTCTAAATAAACTCTTAAAAAGGGAAACATTCTTTTTTTTTTTTATTGAAAAATTTTTTTATTTTTTACATTTCAGATGTTCTCTCCTTACCCCATTTCCCCCTCTCCCTCCCAGGAACTCACTATCCCTTCCCCCCTCTTCCTGCCTCCACGTTGGTGTACCCCCACCCACCCTCCCCTGTACCTCACCTCCCCACCCTCGAGTATCCCCCCCCCACGACGTCCAGCCTTCATGGGTCCAAGGATCTCTTCTCCCACTTATATATAGCTCCCTTGCCTATATAGCTGGAACCTTGAGTCCCTCCCTAAGCACTCCCAGGCTGGTGGCTTAGACCCTGGGGGCTCTGGTTGGTTGGGATTGTTGCTTTCCTCATGGTGTCGCGAATCCTCTCAACTCCTTCAGCCTTCACTCTATCTTCTCCATTGGGAACTCCATGCTCAGTTTAATGGTTAGCTGTGAGCATCTGCCTCTGAGTATGTCAGACTCTTGCAGACCTCTAAGGAGACAGCTATATCAGGCTCCTGTCAGCGTGTACATCCTGCCATCCACATCAACCTCTACCATTGGTGACTGCACATAGGATGGATATCCAGGTGGAATGGTCTGTAGACGGTCCCTCCTTCAGTTTCTGTCCTGCACTGTGTTTCCATATTTGCACCCTTGAGTTTTTTGTTACTCCTTCTAAGAAGGACTGAAGGCTTCCCTATTTGGTCATCATTCTTCATGAGCTTTATGTGGTCTGTGAGTTGAATCTTGGGTATTTCAGGCTTCTGGGCTAAAATCCAATAATCAGTGAGTGAATACCATGTATGTTCTTTTGTGATTGGGTTACTTCACTCAGGATGATATTTTCTAGTTCCATCCATTTATATATGAATTTATCAAATTAATTGTTTTTAATAGCTGAGTAATATTCCATTGTATAAATGTACCACATTTTTTGTATCCATTCCTCTGTTGAAGGGCATCTGGGTTCTTTCCAGTTTCTGGCTATTATAAATAAAGCTGCTATAAACATAGTGGAGCATATTTCCTTGTTATGTGTTAGAGCATCTTCTGGATATATACCCAGGAGTGGTATAGCTGGGTCCTCAGGTAGTGATATGTCCAATTTTCTGAGGAACCGCCAGACTGTTTTCCATAGTGGTTGCACCATCTTGCAATCCCACCAACAATGGAGGAGTGTTCCTCTTTCTCCACATCCTCGCCAGCATCTGCTATCACCTGAGTTTTTTATTTTAGCCATTCTGACTGGTGTGAAGTGGAATCTCAGGGTTGTTTTGATTTGCATTTCCCTGATGACCAAGGATGCTGAACATTTCTTTAGGTGATTCTCGGCCATTCGGATTTCCTCAATTGAGAATTCTTTGTTTAGCTCCTTACTCCATTTTTTAATAGGGTTATTTGGTTGTCTAGAGTCTAATTTCTTGAGTTCTTTGTATATATTGGATATTAGTCCTCTATCAGATGTGGGATTGGTAAAGATCTTTTCCCAATCTGTTGGTTGCCGTTTTGTCCTATTGACAGTGTCCTTTGCCTTACAGAAACTTTGCAATTTTATGAAGTGTCATTTGTCAATTCTTGATCTTAGAGCATAGGCCATTGGTGTTCTATTCAGGAACTTTTCCCCTGTGCCTAGGTATTCGAGGGTCTTCCCCACTTTCTCTTCTATTAGTTTCAGTGTGTCTGGTTTTATGTGAAGGTCCTTTATCCACTTGGACTTGAGCTTTGTACGAGGAGATAGGAAAGGATCGATTTGCATTCTTCTGCATGTTGTCCTCCAGTTGAACCAGCACCATTTGTTGAAAATGCTGTCCTTGTTCCACTGGATAGTTTTAGCTCCTTTGTCAAAGATTAAATGACCATAGTTCTGTGGGTTCATTTCTGGGTCTTCAACTCTATTCCACTGATCTTCCTGCCTGTCTCTGTACCAATACCAGGCCTTTTTTATCACTATTGCTTTGTAGTACAGCTTGAGGTCAGGGATGGCGATTCCTCCAGAAGTTCTTTAATTGTTGAGGATGGTTTTCACTATCCTGGGTTTTTTGTTGTTCCAAATAAATTTCAGAATTTCTCTTTCAAGTTCTGTAAAGAAACATTCTTTATTAAGCTAATAACTGTATTTGTTGGAATAGTGAGGAATTATCACTTGAATAATCACTAAAGGTTTCAAATACAGATATAACCATTACTAGTCCCTATTGGAAGACAAAAAATGAATGACCCTGTCAGTAGTTTTGGGTTCAAGTTATGAATGCCCTTCCGCTTATCATAAAAGCTGACTCCATTAGATGTGTCATAGCCAATAAATGAACATTTACATTAGGTACTTCAAAGCATTTATCATTTCTACCAAAGCCCAACACTAAGAGTTACTAATATCCAGCACAAAAATTGTAAAAAAAAAAAATGAGAACAAGAGTTAATGATTTTTTTTAAGAGTCAACAATGATTAAGCTAAAGATCTTGGCCAAAAGGTGAAGAAATTAACTCAACCTTCTATCTCACAATTAAAAAATCTAACCTTCTAACTTTTATTTTGTATATTTTATTAAACCTGCATAATGTGTCATGGGACAGCTGACAAAAGACCACCAAAAGTCATATGAAGCCCAAACCTATGTTGTTAAGATTAGACAAGCTCTCATTTTCAGGTTTGACTACCTCGAGTTTTTAATGTAGATTCCATTCAATTAACCAATTTTTCTGCCACAGACTACTTTTTATTTTTTGTTTTTGTTTGTAATTTGTTTATTTTATGTATGAGTACACTGTAACTGTCCTCAGACACACCAGAAGAGGGCACCAGATCCTATTACATGGTCGTGAACTACCATGTGGTTGCTGGGAATTGAACTCAGGACCTCTGGGAGAGCAATCAGTGCTCTTAACCACTGAGCCATCTCTCCAGCTCCCTCAATTAACCAATTTTAAGTCATATAATACTAGATTCTACATCCTTTCATGTATGAATTATGTCTAGACTAATAAATGATTTTACATATATATATATATATATATATATATATATATATATCACATACATGCAGATAAACAAGAAAGTTTCATTTTCTTTTTATTCTTTGCCATAAAACAATTCAGAAGCAAGAAGTACAGAAGGAAGTGTCCAGGAAGATGGGTCTGTGTAGCAGTAATTATTTAAACCACCAAATTTGTTGCTGTAAAATCTCCTACCCGAATGAGACCAGTAAAGGAAGGCACAACTCAATAATTATGGTATAAATAGCATGCCTAGATTGGACAGATTTACCATTACACTACTCTATACCCCAGCTATGAGATCCCTTATAACTTGCGGTTTATCCAGGCTGCGTACTTGTCCTTCCAGCTCCCGCTCCTCCGTACTTGGCTTCCTACTGCTTCCTCTGTTGACTTCCTTCTCCTGTCAACTTCCCTCTGCTTCTACCTCTGCCTCTCTTCTGTTCTACCTTTTATATAGAATTCCTCTCACTCTCTCCTCCCCTAAGCCTTTTTCTCTACCTCCCCTTCTACCGCTCAATCTCTGGCTCTAGCCTTTATTTTACAGGTTTTAATTGGACAGAAGGTTTACAAGACATCACTTGTGTACAGATTCAATCATCCTCTGTAGCCCCTTCCAGGAAAGTGAAACTAGGATCAAAATACAAGGCGGGGGGGCTATCCACTGGGAACTAGGATCAAAATACAAGGCTGAGGCTATCCACAACAGGTCTGTTCCATGAGAAACTTCAAAGACTTGAGTCCTTGGCAAAGGCTCTGCCATCCATGTTAGATACCTTGCACAGTTTTTCCTGTGTATCATGTCACTGGATGTCCCAGTCAATCCTTATCAAATTCTAGAAAATAAGATGGCAGGAAGAGGGAAATGTCAGAAGCATTCTCATTTGAAAGCCGTGTCCAGATCCATCATTATATACCTCACTTCTGCTTACAATCAGTTGCTCATGCAGCCCTGCCTGGCTTAAAAGGAAGTCAAAGAGTATCAGTCACTCAGAGACATCCCCATGCCTTAATAATCATGGTTTGAATAATTCTTTTCCTCTAAAGGAAAGGAAGGGGAAATGAAAGAACAGAATACTCTTTGTCCATACTTTTCTCATTATAAAATAATGGAGTATTAAGATTAGAAACTCAGTATGCCTTAAAAATGGTCTTCACAATATGTTTCAGTAATGTGAGTGTGAATTGTGGTAAAAGAATGCATCCATTAGCTGTTTTATTGATAAAATAGTGAAGTTCTTATGAAGGATAAATTGAACACATGATTTTATGTTTTCTTTCTTCTTATACTTGGATTTGTTACTTTCTCTGTTATATTCTTTTAAAATTTTACTATCTAAACCAGAATGACATGGAACTCACCCTGTACCACAGGCTGGCGTTGAACTCATGACCTCCTTGACTCTGTCTCCCAAGGGACAGGATTATGAGAGCCCAATTCCATTTCTGGCCATCTGCAAGTATTTTATAGTTTTCATTTTGTTGTTTTAATTTTGGTGAATAAATTACTTTTTCTAGGTGTGTTTTCTCATCATTTTTTCCCAAGTTATTCTTAAATTCAAAACACTAACATAGTAGATAAAGATTTTTTTAAATTAATTATTTTTTCTGGTTTCAAGTCTAAGTATTAGTGGACTGTTTAATCTCAGTGAGTTCCCACAGATAATTTGGTAGAATGAACTTTGGGCTCCACTTAGTTGGCTTTCAGAGGACTATTGATCTATGTTCACGATCTTGTCAATCAGAGTACATTCCAGTGGCTCCTTTCTCCTCTCAATTACCATAGCTTGGACATGTGACTTACTTTACCCAATGGCATATGTGAATTGAACAATAATTAAATTTTGAGCCAAAGCTTTACTAAGTCTCACCAGGTCTCTTGACTTTCCTTCTCCTTCAACAGGAGCAAAGCAGAGAAAGGTAGGCTGCTACTTCAAATCAACACTATGGAATATATATATGTGTGCCTAAATATGTAACTATAGCTTACTCAGTCAGCTTAGTGCTTTGTATATGTTTATCATTGCAGGTGATAAACACATGAACACATGGTACTGGATAACCAGTTAGAGGGCTCACCCCTGGGGAAGGTTATTTTTCCTACTCTCACTATTCTCTAGTTGCCTCTAGTTCTTTGTCTATGGGTGTGGTCCCTTGAGATTTCACCTGTCCATATTAGCATATCTATTACTGCTCTATTTTCCCAGGTCTTGCTTAGGCAGCCATATTGTTGAGGTATCATGGGTGAAGCCTTCCTGTCATTTCTAAACTTACATATGTAGATGCATATATATATATATATTTATATATATATATATATATACATTTATATATATATATAGTATATATACACGTACACACTAAATAGTATGTATATTAAATATATGTGTGCATACACATATGTGTATATGTGGGGCAGCGAACTGTGGGAAAAAGTCAGGTGCCTGGTTGAATGAGCTTTCTGAACCTTGGCACCCGGATACCGGAACCCCGGATACCAGCTGGGATGGAAGGTGTTCAAGCTCTTCCTAGGTCTCTGGTTGTCCATGCTTCATCCCTCCACAGTCCCTCTCACAGAGAGGCCCATGGTCATCGGTCACGTAGGAATAGCACCATCATGCAGATGAGGCATTCTCAAGCTCTCAGACCAAGCCAATAAGGGGTTACTTGCCGCCTACCTGCCGCCTGACCTTAACCCACCCAAACTGTATATATATGGGCCCAACTCAAAAGTAAAGTGTGTGTGTGAGATTCATCCTGTTGTCTGAGAGCTTCTGTCACGGCTGGCCAGCCGGTGCCTCACGGGCATTTCAAAGAGCTGTAACACTTTTCAAAGAGCTATGACACTTTTCCCCTCTCTGCAGCCACTGCCTGTGGCAGAGGCAGCAGCGCCTTTCCTTGCCTGCACTCCATCCCTCTGGACCGCCGTGGGCAGGGCAGCCGCCCTTGCACCACTTCGGAGATTCCAGTGGGACCCTACCGGGAGCTGGTTCCATATGTATATATATTAAAATATATATTTAGATATTTAAATAATATGATATCTAATTTTAAAATTATATATATTAGTGAAACAATAGACATTATTTCTATAGTGAATAATGACACCATAGTAGGTACTAGTGGTAGAAAAATGAAGAAATGACTAATTTGATTATGTTTTAATTTTAAAATACTAAAAATAATTTAAAAGTTTTAAAAGTAGAGAATTTGAAAGCTGTACATAGGAGGAGAGCAACTGCTGGCTGGGACAACACTAATTTTCTGTGTCAACTTGATTGGGCTATAGACCATGAGGTACCCAGACATTTAATTAAACATTTGTTTGCCACTGAAAGTGTTTGAGAATGAGATTAACATTTGAATTTGTATAACCAGTAAATTGGATTGCCTTCTCAACTAGGGGGTCAATATCCAATCAGTCAAATATCTCATTAGAAAAAGAAACTGACCAATTTGTTGGTTGACTGAGGTTGAGACATGAGCTGTTTCTTGCCTTTGCACTGGATCTGCATCATCAGTTCTTCCGGGTTACAAGGCTGTAAGGCTTCACTGAAACTATGTTTTTTGCTATCCTGCCAAGAGAACTGGAACTCCACTGTCCAGCCCTGAGCTCCTTGGCTGTCAGACACAGGTCTTGGGTCTTTTTGGTCACCAAGAGCACATGAATCAATTCTTTGAAAAAACAGGCTCCCTTCCCTATTAGTTTTGCTTCTTCAGAGAACTCAATTACATTTTGCAATGTGATCAAGATGCTACATGTATTGGATATCACAATATGGAGTATCATTTATTGTAATAGCAACTGACACAGCTGAACTTTGTGTTCTCATCACTGACTACATACACAGTCTTTGTCAGGACAACCTGGTGCAAATATTTTCTCATAGACATCAGGTAACTTATTTTAAAAAGGAGCATAATCTTTTAATTCAATAACATTAAAATTGTTCTATTTTTTAGGTAGTGTTGTGGTATCTGTGACTTTTTCTTACTGTTTATGTTTATTGAAGTCTATATGCATATGTGTACATGTATATGTTATATTAACTCTACTAGATTGTCATTTGATTAATATTTTCCAATTTTTGGCTGGTTTTTAAAAATTCATTTTTATTTATATCATTGTCAAATAACTGTCTATCATAACTCTGCCATTTGCCTCTCGTATTGGCTCATTAGGATGGGTATTTTAGAATACAGTATATCTATTCAGCCACTAGAGCTACCTTAGGATAATATGACACATAGTACTATGAAACACTGTGAAACCATATTTCCATATCCCTATGATATCCTTTTTAATAGCTGATGTACACATTTCAACAAATATTATAAATACAGAGGTACTTAATTAGATTTTAAATAGTTACTTTTATATATTTTGTTCTTAGCAGGTCTACATTTAAGACAGATTTAAACTTGTTGCAAAGATCTGTGGAAAGCACAAGAGTGAATGTCATATATTATCCACACACAACTTCCTCCTCTACCACAACTCATACGATAATGTGGTTAGTTGGTTAAAACTGGTGAACCTATACAGATATATTGTCATCAATGTCTATATGTTGAATTCAGCCCACATTTAGTATGGTCCCCAAACTATGGATTTGACCATTCACCACTGTAGTACCATATGGAAGAATTTCGCAGCCGAAGAAATATCTGTGTTTGGGTTCCTCCAGTCTATACCATTCCAATTCTGTGACAATCATTGGTCATTTTATTTTCTGCTTGATGAATTTTAAGACTTTTAAAATACATTTTTCAATAAAATCAAATATGTACTTTTCAAATATTTACCTCAATCTGAGCTTTGTCAGTTTAAGTCTCTTATTGCCATGTCTAGGACAATATTTTTCAATATTAATATAGTCTGGATTACCAATTAATTGTTGATGAATGTGTGTTTGGTAGTATTTTGAATACTAATTAATTTAGTACTTTACTAATCCCAAGACCCCCTATACTTACTAGGACTTTATGGTTTTGTATGTTACATTTGTATTTGTGAAACATTCTGAGTTAATATTTGTGAGGGTAAAAAAATGTATGTATATTCACTCTGTTTTACCTTTGTATGTCTAGATTATATTCAACTTAGCTTTCATGAGTTATTATTTATACATAATCTGTTTTAGTAAGTTACCCAAGTCGTGTCCCTGCCAAGCTGATGCTGAGTATTGGACTCTTCTTCCTTGTGTCTTTCTGTATCCATCCTTAATCTTTAACCCTAAATCCTAAATTAATCTGCTTTCTATTGTAACATCTTGTCTCCATTTCTACAACTTCACATAAATAGATCCACACAGTGTGAACCCTGCAATTGTCATAGACTGTTTTATTTAGTGTATTTTTTGAGATTCATCTATGTAGCCATGTATAACCATAGTCCTTATCCTCTTATCCTTCCAAATATTGAACAACAATTTATGAACAGCATTTTTCACTTAGAAGTTGATAGTTGTTGGAATTGTGCCCAGCTTTTTTTTATACTTTATGAGTAAAACTACAGTAAAATTATGCAATGACTTTGGTATGAATACTTTCTATTCTTTAAATAACTGATGGAAAATGAATTGACTAGTTTAAGTGTGTTATTAACACTAGAGGAACCTGCTAATATATTTTCCAAAGTTACTGAAGTATCTCACAGTTCTACCAGGAATATCAAGCATTCCATTTGTTCTAGAAGCCCACTGTAATGATTATTTTGGGGTGTCAACTTGACTACATTAGAACTATTGAGCTGAGAAAGAACATGCCTTCAATCCAGAGCGTGAGTCGGGAAGACATTCCTTTAATCTGGGTTGCTCCTTCTGATGGAAGTCTGTATGTAAGGACATAGAAAAAGTAAATCTTTGTTCTTTGCCTGCTTGCCCTCACCTTGCTAGCAAGTCTATTCTTTTACTGGTATGCTGTTTTCTAATGATTTGTTAAGTGACAATCCTTTGTAATGGGACATTAAAATGTATTGACAACTTTAGTTTGTTCTTCGACTGAGTTATAAGGCACACTGTAGTCCAGATACATTTGTTTTACAAAATAAACATGTTACAACTCAGTTCTTTGATCTGATGTATTAAATAGTTTCATTTTTACAAACATATTTTTCAGAAAGACACTGTTCAAAATTTCAGTGAATTCTGAATTATTTGCTGTCTTTTACAATTTATGTCTCTGTGCCTTGTATAAAAATATTTTCCTGAAACAAAATCCTAATATTTTCTGCTATTTTCGTCCTAAGAAATTTTGTAGTATAAACTGCTCATCATTCTGTTTCCATCCAAGGTGACTTCTGTGTGATGTGAGGTAAGAGCTGAAGTTACTTTAGGCACATAACAAAAATCCAAATATTACAGTGCCACCTGTTGAAAATATAATCATTCCTCAATTCAATAACCAGCATTACCCCATAAAACTATCAATGCTGAATTTCCCCAAAAAATCATTTTGTTTTACTGGCACGCTTGTTTATTTTTTTACACAAACTTTGTTTATCTTACAATCATTGTGCCTACCTTGGAGGATTCTCTTTTTCATACAAATGTTTAAAACAGCTTATCAATCTGTGTAAAATACATTGCTGACACTTTTATCAAGAATCTATTAAATCTATAGATCATTTTGGAAGACAATTCCTGTATTATTAGCATTGAGTGGTGTTTTAAACCATAGCTATGTAGTTTCTGTCTCAGTTTTCTTTTTTTTCAGAAAAACTTTATTAGGTTTTAGAACACAGATTTTACTTCCAATTATTTTACAGGAGTTCCTTACTTATTTTATATTTTTACTTTTTGTTCAATAACAAATAGGTTAACAATTTGAATTTAAATTGTTTAATTATACTTAAATTTCCAAATAACTGTGGATGCTATGTAATAATACCAACAACTTTGGTGCACAGAGTATGTACTGTGCTGTTTCTATGTTCAATTGCTAGTCCTAATTTTTTACTATATCCTCAAGATATTTTATATTAACTCATATTTTATATCTAATATATTTATAATTTGCTTTTCTTCACTTACCTTAAGCAGTGGTTGAAGCTTATGATATTTGTTTATCAACTCCAAGAAGACTGGATAATATTCTTATTATTCATCTTTTGTTGAGAGAGAGGGTTTATTATGAATCATGTTGAAGTTAGTCCAATGTATTTTCTTTGTCCGTTAAATGATCATGTCTTTCTCGGTTTTAATTTGTTATTGCATTTAGTTATATAATCATATACTCAGTAATATTCAACTTGTATTTGGAGATGTGCATCTTATACCTTTATTTCTTTCCCTAATTGTTTCAGCTTCTATACCCACACAGTAGCTGAGTGATCATTCCTACTCTTTGTTTCTTACATTTTGGTATTTAAAGATGCTCAAGGTTTATTTCAAAAGATTCTGTCCTAAGGTTAGAATCAGTCCTTATTCAATGATATACATGCTTATTTTCAAAATCAGTTTTCCACAGAATTTTAATTACTCCACAGGCATAGTTTCTCAAACTTTCTTATACTATATAAATGTATGTGATTTTCATACATAATAACATTCTCAACTTAGAACCTTGATGAATACTCTGTGAGCTCTTTTTAACAAAAGAGTCTAAAAACCTTAGACTAAGAACTTATATATGGAAAATTAAAGCTAAATAAATCTATAAGAATAAATGGTATATTACAGTTTATAGTATATATGGATAATAAATCAACATTGTGACTAAGTAAGCTGTGCTCATTATTACACCAAGAAAGAATTCAAAGAACAGATGCAGAGGCTGAGAAAACTGGAGGAGGCATCTTATTTTGGTTATTTTTTGTTATGTTTTGTTTTCAAGTTGGCATTATGGGACAGCATAGATGCAACCACAGTGCCTGTTTGTAAATCAATAACAAATATTTCTATCACTTTAATAGAAAGTAAGACATTTTGTTTCCATTGTGGACTTTTATTTATTGCTATTCTCTATATTGAACTGAGAAATCTTTATCTTTACAAGTTGATGGGTACCTTTTCTGTTGTCAGTGAGTTTTCATAATGGGAATTCTCAACATAACCTCACTGTTCTATGAACAGGACCGTCAACTGCGTCCTAACTGGCTGATAAATGTCCTTTTATTGAATAGTAACAATGCATTTATATTAAAACTCATATTGCAGAGTTATTTTAAAATACTCATTTTGCAGCAGAATTTCTTCACACCTCTGCAAAGAATTCTCTATGAAGAGGTCGTACTTATAATATTTCGTAAGTCTGAATCTTGTTCACCCAAAGTGCAATTCAACACAATATGCATTTCTTTTCTTAAGCTATGGTCATTTCTCTTGCCAAAACCAGCTATGCCCAGAACCATATTCCTCAGACCATATTGACCAACTATTATCTGTTTTCTTTTATGAGATGGATGTAATTTATACACAGATGTACTTGGGAATGATTCATTCTTGATTTGGAATATATATATAGTCTGGATATTTTGCTTCTTTGCTTTAGTTTGCTTTCTACATGTAGCCGCAACATTGTGTTTATAGCTAAATATCCATCATGTGAATACATTTAAATCATATCTTGCAGAGTAATAAAGACCACCAAATGGAAGCTATTTTTTATTATTGTGACAAAATGGGTTAATGAATAATTCAATTTTGTGGTATCACAACACTGCAGAGCATAATCCACTTTCCTTTCATATTATCTCTGATTTTTGGCATTAACACTCTTAATAAATCAGTCAGAATTTAGAACATAGGGAGTTTATCAAGTAATCCAGCTGTAATCTAATGACACAAAGAACAGCACAGTGTCATGGAGATATCTTAAACTACTTACACGTTTAGAGCTCATAACCGATTCACTGACTAATCCCTCATTAATTTCCTCAGCTATGTCTTCCCTGGGTTTTCAGTGACCTTCCAAATGGACTTGCTTCAATTATATTCTTTTCACACAATGGAAATTCAAGTGTGGAAAAGTGAAATTAAGTGGTCATGTTCCTTTTCCAGGTTCCACCTTGTCACTTTTAGATTAACAGTCACAGTGAACACATAATCTACCTCCATATACTTAATAGGAATATCTCATGCCTACATTCTACAGTTTTAAAGTCATATAGAAAAACATAAATTTAAAAGGATAAGGAGGAAAGCTATTAAATAGACAATAGGTGTTACAAGGGAAACTTAATTGAATTGGAATTATTTAAACTATTGAATAATGGGCTGCAAAGTGATTTAGTGCTGAATATATAAGGTATACTTGTGAGGGAATGCCAAGTAATTCTATATACAGCAAGAGAAATAAATGAAGTATTAAGCTTTGCAATTCTTTTTTATGAAGGCCTCTATATCATACTTAGACATAGTAATTGAGATTATAAGGAGGATAATATCATGGCAGAATATGCACATCTAATCTTTTCAGTATTGTAAGTAAAATATCAGCCTTCCATGTAAATAAAAAAACAACATGTAGTAAAGTCTTGCAGTTTGCCTTAAGAGAGAAAAGTTCATTAATTTAGTTTCTTACTATTCAATGCCATATGTTGAAATTAAAAAACTGCAACATTATACAATATGAAGTTTGAGAAGGAGATACAGAATGGATACATTAAAGAAGTGAAGAGAGATACTGGGAGAGATTTAAATCTGTTGACATCTCTCATTCTTTCAGTGAATTTAGAAACTTTTTTAAAAATAGAGATAATAGCAGTGCCCTCCTTCCAGCGTTTCTTGGTTTTGCTAATTTTGGATCCTTAAAGTTCAATTTCAAGAAATTACTTGCACGATCAAAGCCTTCTTTCTGTGACGTTTTGTAGATTAGACAAATGTTGTCTAGACCTCTCTGTGCCTGTACCAAACTTTGTGTTTGGAGTACTGTTTCCTTTCTGTACTCCAGCAGTCTTTGCATAAGGTTATGGTAAGCAGGACTGAAGTGAGTCCCCTTGGTGTATACATCAGAAGTCTAGCAGTGAATAGACTTTCAAATGTAATCAAAGTAGAAGACCATCAGTATGACCTAGTCAATACTTTAGATTCAGTTTTGTGAGACTCTAAGCAGAGAACCCTGTTTTGCTCAGATTTTGGCCTAAAAAATGTGCCTGCTTTAATCCATGACATTTGATAAACATGGTGGGAAGGCATTGTGCAGCAATTGATGTTTAAGTTCTCCCTTCACACCACACTCTGCCTTTTAATCATACAGGAACCTTTCTGTCACATCTCAGCAAGCACATTCAACCAGGGTGTAAAAACAAGAGGAAAAAAAAAAACTCAGTTGTCATTTCATTTCTCTAAACTATCATAGCTCAATGTTTGTTACACTGGTCTTTTTGGAATATATAGATTAGGCATCAGAATTAAAAAGAAATGGGTATAGAAATGAATCATTATGGGTCATTTAAATACTTATTATTTAGTAAAGTAAGAGTAGTATATTTTTCTTATTCTACTAAATAATCACAGTATTTAAATGACCCTTTGATGACTCATTTCTATACCCATAGATAACCTCATCAGAAAAAAATTCTGGATACAGATGGTAGTGAAACAGAAACCGACAACTAGTCAATGTACAGAGAATAAGAGATTGAGGTGTAGTCAGTTCTAAATGAAAGTCTACATTGCATCCCTTCCCTTAAGGCTCAGGGATCAATATGGAAGACCGACAGAATATAAAGATTCTAAGAGTCAAGGTGGTGGCTTATAAGGAAATAGACACAACAAAGTAGACGAACAGAAAACCTCATAGTGATTGTGATGGCTTACACAAGAACTGTGCAAGCTTAGCATGGAGCACAGTTGGTCAGAGACGCAGGTAATCTACCCACAACAGAGGAGTTATTGGCCTTTCATAGATGCTGGAACAGGCAGAAGTGGTTTTCTTTATTGTGTAAACTCTCTCCAGCAGGCCTCATACTCAAAAGTATTTAGGCAACACAAACTGACTTGTGTGTGTGTGTGTGTGTGTGTGTGTGTGTGTGTGTGTGTACAGAGAGAGAGAAAGAGAGGGAGAGAGAGAGAGTGTTTGTGAGAAAGAACAAGAGAATATGAAGATGAAGATGGATTGGGTAGGAAGGTAATGTTAGATCTGGAAGGAGTTAAGAGACAGGAAATACGATGAAAATTGAATTAAACTCTCAAAGAATCAATAAACCATTGTTTTAAGAAGATGATTTTAAACATCACAATTTGGAAATGGTAATGAAGTACTATCTGTAAGTATACCTTGCAATGTATTACACCTTCTATGTAAGGATGGGAAAGGAAATTGAATCAGTGTCAGCTCCCTGCCAATTCTTGCTTCATGGCTATGCGTTCTCATGGGTCTGCCAAGGCCTAGGACTCCCACTGGAAATTAACTCTGACTTTATAAGTAACTCATCCAAGATTTAAATGTAATTTCCATCATCTGTATTACTAAATAGTTGATGGAGCAAAGTAGAAAAGAAAAAATAGAAGATATATATATATATATATATATATATATATATATATATATTCAATTATATATATATTATTTTTTTATTTTTATTTTTATTTATTATATATATTATTTTAAAATTTAAAATTTTAAAAAAGTTAAAAATTTAAATTTATTTTATTGAAATTATATATAATCACACATACACACATATATATGTATACACATATATATATATATGTATATATATTCACATATATATCCTGCTTCCTTTATCATTGCAACATACTTTCTTTCATGAATGCCTAGTACAGTTGCCTGGCCTGTCACTTCAGTACAGCTCAATAAAGCACAGCTAAAAACCAATTCCTTTGCTTTCCTCTTTCAAGCAATCTCTAAAATGTACCAAAAAGTTCACTAATAGACAACATGAAATCGACACTTTCCTTCATTTTATGCCTGTGATTGACAACAAAGCCAACAAGCAGTACCAAGCAGAATATCCCACACACAGAAATGCCTACTTTCAGGTTGTTGATAGAAGCATCCATAATGAAAAATCCTAGCAAAATTGCCTTGAAAGTTCTTTCAAGGTGTACTTATTTAAATTTTTACCAGATTCCCTTTTATTTCCCTTTAAAAAAAAATCACATCATTTTTTTTCTTGTCAAGAATGAGAAAGAAGATGACAGATAACCTGGAATATTAGGTACCCTGCTGAGGCAGTCGGTTCTAATTAGCTACCACAGTGCCTGTCAGCAAATATTTGGATCTAGTTGTTGTAATTAGAGAAGCTTATATAAAAGCTTAATCTTGATACTGGCATAGGAAGTTCCTTCTGCAGCTCTTGAGTGATGGGTTGCTGGGCTCTTGGTGGGATTTTCCTCATTACAGTGTCACAGAAAATCATGGGAAATCAGAAAATGGCCACATAGAAAAGTGCATTAACATTCCTGGATGAATTCCAGGAAAGCATGTCAGATTTATTCAATGCAAAAAAAAGAAGGAAATGCCCCTGCTGCTGAATTCTAGAATGACAAGCTTCCACATGAAATATTCCACCAAAGAAGCACTGTGCACGTGTCCCCCATGCTCGTCCGTATCCCCCATGCTCATGTGCTTCACAATGAATGTTTTCCCCTTGCAACATGTGCAGCTTTCTCTATAGAAATTTGGCAGAAATTATTTTCTCCTCTTGTATAAATGACGACGCCTGTAGGATATCAGTATTCTCAATTTGTTCAAAACGTCAAATGCTTGAAAATAATTGCGTTGATGTGTTGTTAGTGCAGCAGTGGGGTTCTGACTGTGTATGGCAAAAATATTAGTCCTTAAACACGACTTCTAAAAGCCAAAGCAGACCTTTAGATCAGGAATTGAAATGTGTGATTGCATATTCACACGAGTAATCAGCCAAAGAAAGAGCATGAAGAAGAAATATCCTAATGTCCAATGCTTTCTGTTTCCCAGGATGTGTTCCATACTATGTTAATCAAACTGTTGCCAGTCCCCATGACCCTTTCCTTGTTAGTATTTAAGTCAAAAACACACCTGCCTAAATGCCCAATGTTCAACACTAAATGCCTACACAATGCGTTTAAATGCATTGAATGCTGCCCAACATAGAACCTTCCAAACACGTGCTTCGGATGCACCAAGAGAAACATTTGCATGCAAAGATGAGGGAATATGTAAACGGCAAGGAAACCCAGTAACAAAGCCATAGCCAGATGGTGTCCTTTATTAGGGGCCAGCTCATATTTCTGAGCTTTGGAAAATGTCACAGCTTATCGCTGCTCAATTCTAGAGTTACATCCTCAATTTGGGGATGATCCTTCCCTTGTGAATATTCTAAGCCTTTTCACATTTGTCTTGTAATTTACTGTTTGGAAATTCCTTCTTCCCAATGTGCCTCTTTTCAGTTTTTCACCAAGTTCATGTTTTAGTAAATAAATAATAATAATAATAATGGAAACAACATGTATAGGTGCAAAAATTAAAAGAAAACATCTTAGGAGTATCCCATTTGCTTTCATGCTTTTGTTGTGCATGTGTATAAATGTATATACATATATCATATATATGCATATAATAAGCAATTTGAAAAAAATGAAATTTATATATTTCCAAATACTCATGTAGCATTAGAAGTTGCTTTGAGATCATCTTCCTGGATAAGATATACTTATTTATTAAATTAACATGATAGACAGCTGAATGCTAGTCTGCTTTAAAGTTTAACTAGGATACACATATGTGATATGTGATATGTGATAAACCCAAGCTCACACACACACATATATAAACATATGTGTATATACTCATATAGATAGAGTCAATCTCCATGTTTCTACTCATACAAGTATAATTATTTTACTTAACTTGATGCTTTAAAATTCTTCCTTTTGTGTTATCACAACTCTCTCTCTCTCTCTCTCTCTCTCTCTCTCCTCTCTCTCTCTCTCTCTCTCTCTCTCTCTCTCCCTCTCCCCTCTTTCCCTCTCATTCTTACGTTTGGGTACACATAGACTGGATCTGTGTGTTGGTCACTGTGAATTGCGGTGGAATGAAGTTTTTTGCTAACCTACATTTGACATACCGGATCGCATCTGATTCAATGGTTGCCTTTCTCAATGCTGTGGCAAAGCACAGCAAAGAAGCAATTTTAAAATGAAGAATTTAATAGGGCTCATGATTTGGGAACTGTTTATTCTAGCTTTCTTCCATATATCTTAACCCAGTTGTTTCCTTTGTACAAAATGGTTTCAGTTCTTTAGATCACAAATATATTAGTCCTGTCTTAGACATAGGCTTAGGAGTATTTTCTTCCAGTGTGTAGGTGAGCTATTCATCCTGTTAACCATTGCTTTCCTTCTGTGCAGATAATGCTGGTTTTCTATTTGAGGGAATCACCTAAGCTACTTGACCTTTAGGTTTTTTTTCCTAATAGTTTGATAGCTTCCTGTATTGTACATTAGTCTTAAAATTGATCTTTATATATAGTGTGAGCTGATAGCCTAATATTATTCTTTCTCAAATACTTGCCAATGTTATTTGCATATATTTCTTCACTCTATTTACCGGGCAGACTTCCCTGTTCCTTATGTATATTCTTGAAGTCTTTGTCAAAATCCAATTGACTGCAGATGTGTGGGTGGCTTTTTGAGTTCTCTATTCTGATTCCTTGGCTGATGAATCTATTTTATGCCCACACCCTGCTGTTCTAACAGCTTACATTTTCTTAGTATAATTTGAAATAAGGTAGAAGCCTCCAATTTCAATCCTTTTCTTGTGTGCCTTAGCTTTGAGGGTTTGAGTTGAACCATATGAAATACAGATTATTTTCTATATCTATTAAAATTTGGCATTAAATTTTGACAGGGATTCTACTGAATCTGAAGATTATCTTGGGTTGTATGAACATGGCAATAATACTACTTTTTATAATCTATCAATATGGGATGCTTTCACTTAATTATGACTTTCAAACTTCTTTCTTAAACGTTTTGTGCTTCTAAGGGTTTATGCTTTGATTGCCTTGATTAAGTTTGTTTGTTTGTTTGTTTGTTTATCTATTTATTGCTATTTGAAAGGGATTTTTCTCTGCATTTCCTGTTTGGAAAGTTTCTTTTCAGTGTAGATAAATGCAACCAAGTTTTGTTTGTTGGTTTTAGCTTCTTGAGTAGTGTGTATCTCTGTATGTGTGCCTGTAGGTTTGTGGTATATTTGTGTGTGTATATATATAGAGAGAGAGGCAAGATGACAACCTCAGTTGTCATTCTTCAGATATCAACCATCTTTATTTTCTGAAACTGGGTCTCTCACTAGTCTAGCACTCACCAAGAAAGGTGGGCTGTCTGACTAAGGAGCCCAAGGAACCTACCTGTCTAAATCTCCTAGTTTTGAGATTACAAGTATACACCACCATGAATGAATTTGTTTTAAAACTTGGGTTCTAGGAATAAAACTCAAGTTTTGGAGTTTGTTTGTTTGTTTTACTTACAGTTCAAATACTTTCCAATCTGACTTATTACCTCAGCCCCAAGTAGTTCCTTTTATACTACAAAATAACAATGTATCAAATGTTTGTTTTTTTATTTTCTTTTTATCTATCTACTGGAATCACGTGGCATTTGGTCCTGCTACTGTGCTGCATTACATTTATTGAGTTGTAAATGTTGAGCAATCCTTGTAAGTCAGAGATAAATTTCACATCATAGCAAATGATCCTTTTCATGTGTTGTTGAGTGTTGCTTTTATGCAAAAAAAACCATCAAGAATTTTGACACATATCTGCTTTTATTTTATTTTATCTAGTTTTTTCAACAAAATAATTCGAGGCTTATGGAAAAAGGGAAATTGTTCAATCATCTCAGAGTTTGAGGAAAAATATTGGAAACTAGTATTAGATCTCCAAGCGTTTATTTGAGTCGCTGAAGCCTTGGTTCCAGATATTATTTATTTATTCGATGATATGCTTATGAATACTGATTCCATTTCCCCACGTGGTACTGGTCAGCTCAGATGTATTATTTCATCATGATTCAATCTTCATAGGTTTGATCTTGAAGTTTATGCATTTCCTTGTTCATTCTTTTATGTTTTTATACGAAATAATTGTTCGTAATAGTCTCTTATGATCTTTACTTTCTGTTGTGGTGAATGTAATAATTTTATTTATTATTTTATTTGCACGGTTTTTATGCAAACTAGCTAAATATTCATCAGTTTTATAATTTCAAAATTTTTTAATTTTTGGTTTCTTTTTTATTGATGTTTTTCCTTATTTCTATTATTTCTTTCTTCCTAACAATGGACATATTTCACTTCTATCTTCTTGTTTCTTTATGGTAAACGTGAAGTGGGCTTCCAGGGATCCATTATACACCACTAGAAAAACAAGGTTTATTTACCTTTCTAGTTTTATTTCCACAGTAGGCATAATGGACTGCGGGGAAATCATTTCTTGTGGTGCTGGGATTGTTAACCCATTAAGGTTGCCAGGTCCTACTCCTGAGGACTTCCAATTCTCAGGCTTTGTACATAGAACACTCTAATGGCCATAAAGACCAGAGCCAGCCCATCTAAATATAGGCAACCAAGCTCAATTATATAACTGCTGTAGCTCTGAATGGAAAGACTTCTCCTACAGAAGTGTCACAGCTCTGTTCCTGATGCTGCAGGGGAAGGTCTTCCCAATGCAAGGGTAACAGTTCTGCTCTTGGAGGGGTTGGTTTCCCAAGCAAAAGTGATATAGTTCTACTCCAAGAACTATCCTGCCAATCAGGTTCACAAGGATACCTCAAAGTCACACTGCACAACAATCCTCACTGGAGAGATTTATTAGGAGAGAAAACCCCAGGAGAGTGGCCGCCTCTGCTCAGGCAGGAAGCAGCAGGGAACTGAGCAGAAGGCAGGGTTTATATAAGATTTCTTGTTGGGGTGAACTCTTCCAGGGTGGGGCTTTCCAGGATGAGTGACTGTACTGTGTTGTCTATAGTAGAGGATTTTTATAATTATATTCACACATATCCTTTCTATTCACTTCTTTCTGTTATATAGAACTGTATTTTTTTTTAACATTTTACCATATCGAAAGTAAGTGGAATACAAAATTCTTATTTCTTTAGCTTAGAATATTTACATTCACTGTGTGCTGCATTATCTACCTGTACAGATCTCAGCTAGAAAAGATGTTATTGTTAGTAGAACTTCTTTGTCCTTTATTTTTCAAGTAACTAATCGTACCTATTACTTGTCTCGATGATTCTGCAACAAGAACTTTCAGCCTTTGTCAGCCTTGTTTCATATGCTTCACTGCTTGTGGTAGTTTGTTTGTTTGTTTCAAATTGCTTTATAATTTAAATGAGCTTAATTCCAAGTAGCTGATTTACCATTTCCTCCTTTTTAATCTCAAGAATATTAAGAAGAAAGTCTTCTCATATACTACTTAATGAAGTTAAATATTTAATGAAACCAGAAGCTTACTCTCAGGCTAAAATGGTTGTTTTCAAATTATTACTCTTGTTTCTTCTACAGAAATCTGTTTTTTAAAATCCGTCCTTACTAGTGTTAAATTCACTATATATCAACTGTTCAAAGACAGAAAAATTCTCTGAAGTTTAGAACTTGAAAATCAGAATAGGTATTGCCCTAGAAAGAAAGTTAATGTGAAATGATAAAACACATGTAATGATTTTTGTTTCATAAAGATAACTTATCAGCAGATCCAGAAATAAAAAGACCCCAAAATTTACCAAAAATGATATACATTTTGTCTTTTATGAAAAGAAAAAAGGTGTAACATATACATTAAATATTGTGTCTTTAAAAGATTTCCACTGGAAATTTTGTGAAATAGTTTTCTGAGAAAGAAAAACCTCCTCACATATAGGTCTGTAACATTAATTCTGTAGTCTGAGTTCAATGATTTTCACTCTTAAACTAGCAGCAAACATTGCACCCAATATGACATCATAATGGAGAAACTAATGGAAGACATTGTCAGTGCCTTCAAGATGAAGAGATGGTGGAAGGGGAAGTAATTGTTAGGTGTCTATTACTCTTGAATTGAAAGAAGAGGCAGGCCCATAAGATTCAAGAAGCCCATGATACCAGATTCAGTAAACTTACAGCTACAAAACTCAAGATTCACAAGAACTTCTTCCAAGCTTATATGAGCTGTAATTCTGAGGAGAGTGGAAGAGACTTTTTGGTGGAAGTGCCTGCAGGTTGTGTAGGGAGCATCAGGGATCTGGCTTTTCTGAGATTTTGGAGATTTTTCAATGCTCGCCCCTCCTTTGAGTCACTCAAACTCCTGTCCATGATCTCCATAAACTCATTTTCATCAAGGTACACTAGTGAAACAGCTTTGGTCTCTCATTCTTGCTCTGTGAGGAATGACTATGCTTTCGTTATTTATTATCTCCCCAGAAAACATCATAAAATAGTAATTTATAATGAAATCTGAGACTCATGTAAAGTATAAGAAACTATTTCATGTGTGCTATTAAAGGGGCAAATGAGAAGTAATGTGAAAGCTATCAAATTAGTAGCATGGTAACATCATTTTATACAATATTTCTTAAAGTAGTGTGTGTGTGCGGGGTTTGTGTGTGTGTGTGTGTTGTGTGTTTGTGCATGTGTGTGTGTGGTCAGGTATACCCCATTTAAGTGCCACTGAAGCCCAGAGGAGGGCATTAAATCCTCTGGAGCTAACTACAAGCAGGTGTTTTTACCAGCTAAGCCATCTTTTCAGGCTCCTTGATACACTTTCTGGAAAGTTTTTGTCCATATTATTAACTTAGCCATGTTAATAGCACTTTACATGAAAAACAGACATTATTAACCTTTTCCTCTTGTCAAAGCGGTAAACTCAACTAAATCTAACACACTGATTAGTGCTCATTAATTAACAAATCAAGTCAAAGAATTTTTCACAATACAAAGGAGAGAAAGAGTTTGAAAAAAGGAAGTGGAGGAAGACACACACATGCACACACATAGACAGAGAGGAGGGCAGGAAGAGAGGAAGAGAGAGAGAAAACTAGGCTTGTCTATATTCCACATTTATCTTAAGTGTGTAAGGACTACATTAAGAATTTCCTCCTATCAAACTCATTAAACATCATTTTGCTTCTCAAGTCTGAGCAACCACATTCGGAAGCCGGCAAAGCCACTTGATACTGTGATATAATTTACCCCCTTCATAAATTCACTGTATCTCTAGTCTCTAATAAGGTACCATTATGATATAAAGCCTTGGAAGATAATTAGGTTTTAGATGAGACCAAAGAACGTGTTGTGGTATTGGGACAATCTTCTGTGCACTGTGCAAAAGCAGCACCTGTCATTAAGGAGCTGAACAAGGCATGGAAAGCAGAAGAGAATGGGCAGGACTTCCGGAAAAAGATAGGAATTCTGGGAAGGAGTCAGGTGTGGGGGATTCGCCACTGAGACGTGGAGGAGGTCTATCATATGAAATTGAGGAAAGGGAACCAGTCATTATGGCAGACATAGAATAGTATAAACAGGATAACTGAGTTACAAGGAGCTAATTGGGGGAAAAGCCTAGCTTAAGGTCTAGGCATTAATCTATACATAAATAAGCCTCTGTGTCATTGTTCAAGAACCGGTGCATACATACAAATGGCTACACCCTAGATGAGTAATTAGTGTCTTCCAAGTATAAGAAACACCAATGGTTCTCAGCCATGTGAAGACAGTGGGAAGGACGCTTCTTAGACCAGGCGAGAGGCCCTCCATAAGATCTGAGTTAGTTGGTGACTCCATCTTGGACATCCTGGCCTCTACCTGTGTGAATTTTGAGCAGTATCCAGAGCTTCCAAACCCAGAGTGTGAAGGCAATAGGATTCTCACAGTAGCCATGTTGCAGTAACAATGAGCTGCTAATAGCCAGCAGTTGTGCTAACACAAGCCCAGACAGAACCAGGGGTTTTGTTGTGGTAGCCTGGAAGGAAGGCTTCTGCAGCTAAAAGCAGGCTGAATGTTCCACCAAAAACAAAACAAAACAAAACAAACAACAAAACACAACAACAAAAAAAAACGGCCGCTTTTGCCTATGGCAGAGTCTGAAACCATGTGAAAAATCACAGGGTTTTCACCCTTCTTTTTCAATTTTCCTATTGCTGTAACATCAAGGGAGGAGCTAAAAAGGTAATAGAGAGAGCACCCTAATCAAGAAGACCTCAACCTTGGGTAGATGCTCTGTTTTCAATACTTGGTTAGTCAGTTCTACCTAGATTGGTCCCCCTCATCTGTATACATAAACACCTAGCCAATCAGGGCCCACTAGGCTTTATGTAATAGTACAACACAGAGTTTCAGCAGTCTGGGAGCCTACCTCTTAGCCTGTTACCTGGCTCTCAGATTTCCTCTTTAGAAGAAGGACTGAGTTCCTTTGTTGATGAACAGTTCTGTGGACGTGTAAACTAAACAAACCCTTTCCTTTCCGACTTGCATTTTGGTTATGCTGTCGAAACCCGAACAAGACAGCTTCCTGATCCTCTTGGATTGAGAGACGTCATTCCTCCTTAGAGATCCATCTTTTCTCGCTCTACTTCGAAACCCTTCGGTTCCACAATATGCAGGAGGACTCACACAGTCTTGAATATTGATCAGCACAAAAGACTTGCCAGTTCTGCTACCCTCCTGGGGGATCCTCTTTGTGAACTTGTTCTAAATGGGGATGCTCTTGAGCCGCATCCTGAGTCCCTCTAAGAGCACATCTGTAACAGTTCAAAACTTTCTCTGTTGTCTGAACCCCCCCCCCGCCCCCACCCAGGATCTCTATCTCATTTGAGTTTCTGCTTTCCAGTTTGAGTTCCCACTCTTATAGGGCTAACGAAAGTTCCTTGGTTTGTTTTGTTGTTGATTTGTCTTGTTTTATTTGGGGGGGTCACTATTTTCTGTTTTTCCCCCCATCCTCAATTCATGGAGACAGGGTAAAAGTCACCATCCATAGGAAAGAAGGGAGAGGATATAGTAATTAGGATGATAATTAATTCATTAATTATTTAAAATAGCACTAAATCTGCCATATGAATAAACTGAAAACAAACCCATCAAACCATGACTAATATACCTGCCCATTACATCACTTTATCCTTTCTCATGATTTCTAGTGCAACAGGCAGAAACGGAGGGAACAGTCAATAACAAAAAAATCTCATCTAATTCAATTTTAAAACTGCCAAATGATTCAAATAAACACTAATCAAAAGAAGACAGAGATAAATATAAAATAAATACATGAAAAAATGCTTCTCACTAGTCAGGAGAAAAACTCATATCAAAATTCAAAAGGAATATCAGCCCCTCCTTAGAATGGCTTACACTAAGAGGCAAATATAAATAGCAAAATATTCACAATGTGTGTGAAGAAAAGGAACCTCTCATACATTGCAGGAAGGAAAAAAATATAATAATCACTGTGTGCACAAACATATGGAGTGTCCTTGAAAACTAAAAATAGGGCTGCCTTGGTTTGTTTGATCCCTTCTTGTGTAGGCTTATAAAGAAAATAAGTAAGTAGGTGTTAAAGTTGGCTACCATGTCCATTGTAACACTCAAACACTTTAGACTGGGGCCAACCTAGGTAGCTACTGGTTAGAGTAGGAAATAAAGAAAGCATGACTACATGCAAAATAATCTCATATGCTCACTAATAGAACGACATTCTACAATTCATGATGAGGCCATAAGACATTAGTGAAATAAATAAGGCCAGATAGTCCTATATTCTGCTTCACATGTGGACAATGAAAGGGTTGTCCTCATAGAAACAGACAACACAATGTGGATTATCAAAGTTTAGAAAACTAGGGAGCAGATAAATAAGAGTTGTTCATAGCCGGGCAGTGGTGGCGCATGCCTTTAATCCCAGCACTAGGGAGGTAGAGGCAGGCAGATTTCTGAGTTTGAGGCCAGCCTGATCTACAAAGTGAGTTCCAGGACAGCTCGAGCTACACAGAGAAATCCTGTCTCTAAAAACCAAAAAAAAAAAAAAAAAGAAAAAAAAAGAGTTGGTTCATGTGTGTAAAAATACAATTAAGTTATGATATTTCAGGTTATGGAAGAGGAACTATGCATAATAACATAACATTCTGTTCTATGTTTAAAAATAAATAGAAAAGATTGTGGATGCTCCCAGTGAAAAGAAATAAGAAGTGGAAGATAGTTCAGTCAGTAAATGCTTAACCATGAAAACAAGAGCATCAGCATTTGGTTTTCATCCCATCTATAAAAGTCCATGCATATTGATACATATTTCTAGTACTGAGCTGTGCAGGACTTCTGGTGCTCGTTAACTATGGGGATTATTCCTAAATCCCAGTGAGAGACATTGTCTCAGGAAACAAGTTGGGTGATATTTGTGAAAGTATACCTGAGGTTACTCTTATACATGTCTATACTCACCTACAAATAAAACACACAACGACAAAGACATACACAAAAATTCATCTGTACCATAATACAAACACACACACACACACACACACACTACAATAAGTATTCCCTGTAGTGATTATGTTAACTTTTAAAATTTGATCACAATCCATTATATACATGTCTTACCATAGTATACATTATGAATATATGTAATTATATTGTACCAAAAATTAAGAGAAGAAAAAACAAGATGAAATTATCTAGCACCATCAAAATCACAAGGTCATCTATGAAAAAAAGATCATCTATCCTAGTAAAACAGTATAATGGGAGGGCATGCATCAATTAAGTTTGAGATTTCAGGTCTATTAGTATTCAAATATAGGAGAATGATTTCAAAGGTAATGATAGAAAGTATATCTAGAAAATGTGAGACACAAAATAATGCATTCAAGTCAAACTACAGTGGAAAGTACTGGGCACTCAGCACAGAACAGCAGATTTATTGTTTGAGGAGATTCTATCACTGGAAAATAATTTAGCACTGGCGATAACTTTTTAAAACATCTGCTTCACATCCACAAAGAAAATCAGAAATGATGCAGTGAAAAACCCACGTTAAAGTACCATATTGAGAAGAAACACAGGTGAAGGCTCAAATAGAAGACCACAAGAAACTAGTTTCAGGATCACAAAATTTCAAAAGATTAATTAAAACCCACTGGAAAAAAAGTTAAAGATCAGAGAGGACCCACAAAGTAAACTCTTTAATATGGCTACAATAACTAACTTTAACAGTTCTTCCAGATTTCAGAAGAAAAATAAAATGATATAAAGTCCTGGCAATAATATCATGGAACAACATGGAGAAGGAGGTTATGAACTTTACGCCTTTTTATATACATTCCAGTAGAAAAGGAAATTCGTACACAATAAGTCAAAAATAGGCAAGTTTATGAAAATACAGTTACATTTAAGAAATGAAAATTAACTTGTAGTGCATGATGTTTCAAGTAAGAAAGTCAATGAAAATAGTTCAGACATGTATAGGACTTTAAGAAGAAATGAACTCAAGTGAAAATAATTAAAGAGAAATATAAATATTCTAACAAAACTGTTTTCCGTGAGTTGATAGCTTAATGAGGATTTGATGAATTTACCAGCAAAATCTCAAGGAGAATTTTCTGTAATGACCAGATGACTTACAACTGCACTAAAAAGAATTAACTCATAAGAGTTACTATGAATACATTTTAAGTGAAATAATGACACCCCTGACTAATGTTCATTACATATAAAAGCTTCAGTATTTTATGTAAGACTAAGCCTTCAGATAAATAATAAAGTCAAAGATAATGAGAAAGTTACACATGTCTGAATTTAGTCATATGATTTATAGAAGCCTTTGGTATATAAAATATTAGTTGGAAATTTAATACAAAAGAATATTCAATTTAATACAAAAGAATATTCATGTTATTATATATTGCATGCTGAATAATTTGATTTGTTTAAAAACATATGGGCAAATAAATGAAAATCAAGCAATTAAACTCATATATATATATATAATATATATATATATATATATATATATATGAAAAAATGGCAAAGAATTCTAAAACCATGTTGTGACAGCACATAAAGAAATTATTTGTAAGATGAAACAAATACATAGACAGAGAATTTCAGCCCTTTACCCATAGAGAAACTTTCAAAATGAAAACCCTGAAAGCTTCTCCCAATGAAACCATGAAATCTTCTGTAAAGAAATAAAATAATAAGAGATGCTGTCTCTCTGGGACCAAATCTCCACTATATAACTAAGAGCATCCAGTCCCAAGTGTGTTCCTCTTAACTCATCTTACCAAAGCCTAATGTTTTCACAATTCAGCAGCAACAAGGACACTTCAGAGGTGAGCTTGCTCCAAAACAGAAGCATATGAAGGAAGGATTAGTTACTTACTAATTGCTGTGATAAAGCAATTTTTAAAAACATTAATATACTTAGATATTTTGTTTTATTCTGGTACTCGTAAACGAGAAAAATAGACCTGAAATTTTTCCTTTGTCCAAAGATACCAATAATGAATTTTGGATTTGGGAAGGTAATATGAATCAATAGATTTTAGCTTATTAACGAGCAAGATCTTATGTTCTTTATTACCAAATGCATGAGTGGAATACCTATAATAGCCTATGGTAACTATGGTCGAGCTTGTTCATTCTTGCATTTGCTTATAATATCATAGTGCTCTGCATTTCCGTTACTTCTTTCTAAATTTTTACATCTCCAGCTTCAATATAGAAGGGACTTTAGCCCTGATTGTTCTTTGTCATGAGAATTTGTATTAGAGATACATTTTTGAAAGTCAATTTTCTCAAATAGATGAACACTGGAAAAATTTGAGGAACTCATACTCACATACATGAATTCTATTATAAAATATTAGTTTAAGTTTTCCAAATCTATGCATTTGCTTGCAACATGCATTTGAATTTCTCATTCATCTCAGTATACGTGCACATATTCAAAACAAAATACAATCTTGTTTCCTCAACTATGTCAACTGCGCAACCTAATTCAGAGTTTGCCCATGTGCTGAAGTAGAGTTTTAGCTCTCAGTAATGGAAAAAATATGTATAAACACCTACTTCGATATCTCTCAATAACTTGATTTTTAACTCATATCCTATCCAATCCAAATAATTTCAGAATGTGTTCAATAATTATATAAAACCCAGAACTGGCTAGTTTCATATCCAAATGCCTTATTCCTCCCACTAATCAAGGTTTCCTTCAATAAATGCTAAAACCTGTACATTATAGCTATTTCCAGGTTCTGAAGAGAAGAAACAAAAAAGCAATATACTTTATCATTGTGGCATTTATGTTCTAAGCTGCTATGTGTCTTTGAGTGTGATGGGCTGAAGACACATGCACACGACCAAGTCGCGCACACACACACACACACACACACACACACACACACACACACACACACAAAGGAAAGAGGTGACTGGTGTTCCCTAGTGCTTATAGCACTCCAAGGACAGACCTGACAAGGACTACAATGAAATGAAGAAAAGACAAACAGTCACACAGACTTGAAAACTGTCTTGAGTGGACTCCTCTATGTCTCTGAGAGAGAAGCCTGAGCATCCTGGAAGCTCAGTTTGTTATATAGAGTTGAACAGGGAAGTTATTATTTCATAAAGATGAACAAGGAGGCAGGGTTATTGCTTCAGATAGACAAGAAGGTAGTGTCATTATTTACAGCTGACCAGGGGACAAGTTTAGCTGACCTCAGAAAGGGAGTAGTCTCTGTAGGGGAGCTGGCTTCAGGTCTAAACATCCAGAAGGAGAAATCTATGGCAGTCATTTTCTCTATACACTATTGACATGCACACTCAGACCTTCACGCATGGACCCATGAAGTTTACCATCCCTCTAGGTCTGAGGCTATGGGATCCTTGACATTCCCATGTCAAATGCATACATTCACTTGGGACCTCCTTTGTTCACAGCTTCCACTGCTTCCCAAAGAGTGTACTAAAGGTTTCTTGAAATAGAGAACACTGTGTTAAGTATAGCTACCAGGGCAGGCATCTGTGGGAGGCTACCACTTTAGAAATTATCTAAATGGAATGGAAGAACCATCTTGGTAGGGACAATGGGAAAGGCAGGCAAAATCTTTGAGACAGAGGTATTCTTGGTCTCTAAGTGTCTGAGATAGATTAAGCTAAGGAGAAAATATCAGAATATGGGATTAAATTAGAGAGTATATAAAACCTGCATGAAAAGTGAACTGTTCCAGCCATGTGGAAAACTCAGACTTTCCACGAAATGAGAGGATTTTAAAAGTGTTAAAGACATTTAAGTGCATTATACTATTAAAATTTGTTCTTTTTTAATGTTTTGACAAATCAATTTCTGGTTAGTAATGGACCTCAGAGTTGACATTGAAAAACACTATTTTTTCAAGTCCCAACAGGGCCATTACATACATACATCTATAAGTTAATTCAATTTATATTAACCTTATTTTTATCCTAAAAAATTGGTAATCTTATGTTCATCAAAGGCACACTCTTAACCTATTGCCATTTATTTTTTTAAACTGGAGATTTGGGTGAATTCCAGTGGTAGAATTCATTTTGTCTTAAAATGTGTGAGACTTTCAGTTCTATCCCCTGCTAATTGTTTTGATCAATAAAAAAAATAAACACAGCTAAATGGTCTGTCTTGATTATAGCTCTGCTATCACGTATAAAAGACAATGCTGTAAATTAGAGGGTTTTCTCTCCTTTAACATAGCTTATTCTTACACATTTTCTTAGTCATATCAGCTATGTAACATATTTTCAGGACATATCATTTCTATTGTATGTAAAAGATACATTTCCATAAAATTACTAGCAGTGATAAAAGTGTTCCCTCTGAAGGTTTTAGACAAAATGAGAGTAGCAGAACAATGTCATTTAATATTCTTTCAAAACAAATTTACTATTTATTAATTTAAAAATTTGGAAATACTAATTGGCTATTTAATATATAATAATTTTCATCATATACTTTTTTATAGATGTATGATATTCTTTACTTGAAATCTATATGAACTAAGAAAAACTAGTGGTCTATTATCACCAACATGAGCTTTCAATACTAGGTTACATTCAATTAACTTGTTTCCAATGGGGTTCCATGGAAAATAACAGAGGCTATTATCAGGACTATCGGTTGTTCTTCATAAACTGACAGCAAGGCTTCATTATTGAAGACAATACCTACACAACTCACTAAACATGGAGAGGTCAAACTGCTGCCTACATAGAATCTTTACCCATACATTCTGGTGTCTTTGTTATGAGAAGCTACCTAAAGAGAAATGTTAACACCAACCCACCCACATATCCTCTGATCATATCCTCTGATCTGTAATGCAGTCCGGTCCTGTATGCAAAATATGCTATGGCAATAGTAGCACAAAGCTTGTGGGATAACCAATTAGTATCTGATTTAACATAAGGCCCCTCCTCAAGATACTTGGCACTGTTTGATTGTCTAAGAACCCGAGATTAAGTAGCTCAGAGAAATAGGGTAAAACCAAACACTACTCTAAAAAATGTAGTTATAAAATAACCCCTAGTTAGTGATTTCTTTAGCCATCAGTGAACCTGCCTACAGTGGATGGGAACAAATATGAAGGCATACAGGCAGACAGAGTGCAGAAAAAAAAAATGTGTGTGTGTGTGTGTGTGTGTGTGTGTGTGTGAGAGTGAGAGAAAGAGAGAGAGAGAGAGAGAGAGAGAGAGCTTCAAAGACATATTTGGGATGTCTGCATTAAATACAATCCCTCAGAGTTCAGAAAGCCCTATGAAAGAAGAGGACAAAATAGTGTAAAAGCCAGAGAGGATGTAAAAAATCAGGAGAAGAAAGTCCTCTAAATCAACAGAGCAAAGCTCATATGAACTCATAGAAACTGGAGCGACAAGCACCAGATCCTCTGCACTAGTTTAGTTTTCCGTTTAGTAATTTTGCTGGATTCCTGAGTATGGAAACAAGGAGCTATGGATGATTCTTGGACTTTTTCTTAAGGGTCTTTTTCTTCTTTTTACTTTGCCCTGTCCAACCATCGATGTGATGGTTTTATTTTATCTTATTATATTTATATTTTGTTGTGTTTTGTTGTTATCTCTTAGGAGCCTGTTCTTTTCTAATGAGACCCAAAGGGAGTGGATCCAGATGGGAGGGGAGGGGAGGAGGAAATGAAAGGAGTAGTGAGAGGGGACACTGTAATCAAGATATATTGTATGAGAAAAAAACTGTTTTCAATAAAAGGGAGGGATAAAAAAACATAACTTTTCTGTTTTGAAACAAGCTGTACTTTATTTCCTGTAACCATTTTGGAAGTACACACTTAGAAAGCATTTCTATTTTGAGAGAAAGAAATGGCAATACCTGATGGTACACAGCAAGAACAATGGGCAGAATCAGGAAGACAAAAGGACACAGACAGAACAAAGGAGATGGAAAAGCCTTGTGTGCGGAGGGCGAGGGTGTCCAGTGTGGAGGTGTGGGAGTGTGGAGATGTGGGGGTGAGGGATGAGGGTGTCTACAGCTACTATTTGACAAAACTTTGCTATTTCTTTACTTTTCCTCCCTCTCTCCCTCCCTGTCTCCCTCCCTCCCTCCCTCCCTTCCTCCCTCCCTCCTCCGTCCCTCCTTCCCTCCCTCCGTCCCGCCCTCCCTCCATCCCGCCCTTCATCCATTCCTCCTTCAGCCCTTCCTTGCCTCCAGTGTTAAATCCCACAGTGGGTCTTGTACCCTTACCAAGCCTCAGCTGAGGGTGACTTTAAACTTCTAATCTTCCTGCTTCTGCTCTCAATGATGGAATTCCAGGTATGCACCCTAATGCTCAGAGCTCTGTGGTTCTGGAGATAAAACCCGGGGCTTTGTGTTTGCTAGAAAAGGACTCTTATCAAGGGAACAAATTCAAGGGTGCTCTTCACTCAAGAATGCCAGCTCAGGTTGCCCGATCTGTACCAACCTGAGCTTGCACTATGCTTCTGAAAATTGCTGATTCTTAAATGTCTAAAAAACATATTCAGGCCCTTTAAAGGTGAAACACATTGCTTACAAGTTCTGTTTTTAATCTGTTAGTCACTATTTTACCATGTCTGCTGTAAAGTAACTCCTCACAACTGCCTGATAATGCAGGAGACAACAAGGAGAAACAGCAAAAAATGTCATAGCAGAGAAAACTACGAAAAAGATTAAACAGGCAAAGCAGAACTGAAAATCCCCTGATTTTAGGAACAAAGGAGGAAAAACACTACTTAAAACAAAGCTTCTTCTTAGATGGAAAACACTTGCAAAATCTAATATTTATGAGCTTCCAGGGAAAATGGGAAATAAAATAATACATGAAAAATCATAGATGGACACAAAAAGTTTTCCCTGGCAGCAATACAAGCAGTATAGCACGGACAATTGTAAACCCCTAGGGGAACATTTTTAACCCACATAACCAGCAAAAGCAATTTTTTAAGGGACTGACAAAGGTTACTACAAACATTAACAATAATAATAATAATTAGTTAAGAAATATTTCTAAGAAGATAAGTTGAATTATACAAGAATGATATAAAAATAGTAAACATTGCTTAGCCTGGATGAAACATGCCATTATGTCTAACTGTTGGGAGACAAAGGCAGGTGGATATCTGTGAGTTCTAAGTCAACCTTGTTTACATAATGACTTCTAGGCCAAACGTCTAAATACTGAGTAAAACCCTGCTACACACAAGGAAAAGAATGTTGTAGACATTCTTTACTAATAACTTGCTGCATAAGAATTAAATATAAAAAGGAAATTATCTTAATCTGAATCCAGTGCTTAATTTATAAATAATATGGACCAGAAATTCCCAGAAACTAAGGGAATATCCAGATCATTGCTCACTTGAAATGCAGCAAAGTGCTGCTACAGAAGAAAGATAAGCAAGTATATTAAATATTTAAAGTTGCCCCAACATGATGCAATATATTTCCAGAAGAATCTCAAGTCAGAACACAGGAGAAAACAATATATGTGTCAATTGAAAATAATATTTAGTAGTAGTTGAGATAGTTGGTTTTGATTTCTTTAAAGATAAAACTTGAGAGGGCTGGAGGAATGGCTCAATGTTTAAGAGTGGTTGCTGCTCTTCCAGAGACTAGAGTTTGCTTCTCAGCACTCATGTCTGGCAGCTCACAACCTCCTGTGACTGCAACTTGAGGTTATCTATATCCTTGACTGGCCTTTTGTGAATACCCACCTATCCATAGCTTAGGGACACAGATACACATATTCCTCATATGGGCCAGGATCAAGAGGAATGGCTAAACTTTCCATAGGACCTGAATATGTGTTTATGGACTATTGATCAGTGTGGACAAAACTAGCAACTGAACTTCCTTGTGGCTGACATTTACAACGCAAGACTGCTAGTTTACAGAGACCTCCTATTTATATTAAGACACTCCCCCATGGTATACTTAACAAAAATCCTGAGGTTCCAAGCTGCTGGCAGCGGTAGATGTTCTTAATCAGAGTGAACACACCTTCACTCTATCTCAGCTTTCCTGTTCATGTGTCTGTCTTTTCCTGATTTCCTTGCTGTCCTTAGGGTTCCAGGACCAAAGCTACACAGGTCTCATTATACATGTTTCTTGCTTTGCACCACCATGTGTCTGACTGGTCTCTTATTTGAAGATATTTGCAGTGCCAGCAACAGTCTTTAAAAAATCTATTCTATAGATTTTTTTTTTTAAATCTAACATGGTTTTTAAAATTAGTAGTTCCTAAACAGTAAATCTTAAGAGCTCTTCTATATACACATAAAAGTGGCAGTTGCATTAGGTAATGAATAGGCTAATTAGTGGGATTAGGGTAATCACTACAGAAGGTATACATAAATCAAATCATTACACTGTACTCTAAGAATATATAATACTTATTTGTCAATCATTCTTTAATAAGGCGAAGAAAAATTAGTAGTTATGAAAACCTCAAATTTATTGGTAGAAGTCTATAAAATTTTCAAGAAGTAATCATTTTAGACCTACAACAACAGCAATTTTATGTAGTTGCATCTAATATGTAATGAAAGAAATTCACCTTAGCCAGTTAAGTTCCTCATGGTCGGTATCATTAAGACTTTTCTTCTGCAGCTTGAAACAGATTTGCTCAAAACGCATTTCTTACATTACATTACTTCTATTCATACATTTTTAGTGCCTAAAAAATTTACAGCTTGATATAAAAATGATATACAGTTTCATTCTATATTCATATTTAATTTCATGAATCTAGTGTGTGTGTGTGTGTGTGTGTGTGTGTGTGTGTGTCTAAAACAGAAAGTGTATCTCAGTATCATTATTACTAAAGGTTTTAGGTATTTGAAGTCTATAAAACTGCATTTTCCCTTGGTGTCCACAATTTTGCTGGTTAGTTTATCTTAATTTAGCCTAAACCAGAATAATCTAAAAAAGAAAAAAGAAAAAGGCAGGGGGAGGGAGAAAGAATCTCACTGAAAAATATCTTTAATCAAGTTTACCTGTGGGCTTGTCTATAGGGGAAATTTTGGATTACTGATGGATGTAAGGAATCTTACACTTGTGTGGGTAATCCTGGGTCTTATAATTAAGTAGGCTGAACATGCAATGTAGAGTAAGCCAGTAAGGACAGACGTTGCGAAAGCTCATGACACTGTTTCCTACCTTGAGTTCCTGCTTTGGCTTCTCTCAGTGACAGAAACATGAGCAGACAATACCCTTACTACTTCATGTCACTATGGTCAAATTTTGTCACAACAACAAAGAAGCAAGATAGAACAACCATTTTAATTTTTTCTTTATCTTTCCCTGTTTGCTCTTTTCCTAGAGGGAATACCTATTTATCCAAAACTAGATATGCATAGCGCACTGTGCTGGGTGTTGGCAAATAACGCTGCACAATGGAAAGTTTGCAGTTTCCATAGAGCTGACATGATGGCACTTGACATATTCCTTCCTTTCCTATTGCTGAGTTTGTTATGCTATCCTGCTAAACTAAGCCTTGAGGTCAAAGTACTCACTTTAATCATGTTTGCTGTGCCTGCTCTGTTCTTTCCCATCACAGAGGTATCTGAACTCTCTGGATATTTCCTCTTAAAACACATACACACTATGCCATAACCCCCTTAATGTGTATGAGTGTCTCGTTAATAATAATTAATACTTAATGAAAAGAAAATGCTAACTACTCTGATTTGATCATAATAGATTCCATACATGTATCTAATAATCACATTGTACCCATAAATTGGCATAATTTAAGAATATTTTAAATTAAAAATATCAACGCACCATCTATTATACCATTGCATGATGTCATACTGACTCCTTGTAAGGGGTTCCAAAGCACATGGACACAAACCCTACCACAGGGGCTGGGTCTTTCCACTACCCTGTAGTAAATGTTTAAACTGATGAGTAGGCCAACTGGTACATACCACAGTGATTCTGATAACTGTCATACTAATATGAATGTTGGTAAAGTGGGCCTAAAGCAGGAAAGGAGGAGGGCAAACAGGCCATTTGTCACTGAAAATCTTTCATAAGAAATAAAGTTAAATGTATGAGAAGTCTTGAACATAAAAATTATTTTATGTATTTATTGTGGGGGAATGTGTGCCATGGTGTATATGAGGAAGGGAGGGTAAAGGACAGGTTATATGACAGTTTGTAACTCATCTTCTATCATGTGGTTTTGAGAATACAAATCAAGTCCTGGGGCTTGACGGTATGTGCCTTTACATATTGAGCCATCTCACCAACTACAGTATTTGATTTTTGAGTAATTTTGGCAACATTGTTTCCTCTGAAATATTAGTTATTCCTCTACAAGTTTTTTGGAAGTAAAATGTACCAACAAAATTTAAAAGTGATGGATGTAAATCCCAGAGAGCTGGCTCCGTGGATGTATACATTTGGCAGCCTCAGAGCTATTTTTAAATTCACAAGTTTTGCCGAAACCTTTGCTGGTGGAAAAGTCACACAGGTTGAGTCCTACAATAGATTAGAGCAAAGTAGAGGCAGGTAAGCATCTGAGTAAACTGGAACTCTTTAAATAGTAAGCAGGAAACAATACCAATCAATTAAACATTGATGTGGAATAGGGGGAAAGAATCATAAGAATATGACCAGGAAGATGAAAATCTTCAAGCAGTTATTTAGAAATGGATGAGGAAGGGGAGAAGAGATGGAAGAGGATATAAACATCATTGAAATGTGTGAAATACTAAAACAACTAATATGTATTTTACTAGAGCGAATAGACAGGCATGGTGTAACACATTTTTAAAACTACAACTTGAGAGGCAGAAGCAAGTGGATCTTTGAATTTAAAGTGTATATAAGAATTTATAAGACAGCCAGGGTTTTAATATTTCTTGTAGAGAAATTCTGTTTTTTAAAGGGGGAAGTGAATAAAACACACATCAATAGGGATAAATAAATATCTTAACATAGCAATTTGAGATTAAGTGGACCATTTATTAGAAGTCCTGATGATCTTCAACACTGAGGGTTCCAAAATTTTTTATTCAACATAGTTTGGAAAATTTAAAGACATTAGTTATTTGAATATCTGGATGATTATGCCACAAAAAGTTTTTAGTACCAGGCCAAAATTTTCTCATTTTGAAGAGCATTTAAGTCCAATTAAATAGATCTTGGTTGTAGCCAATATATGAGTACCACTATTGCTAATGTTGGTCATTGTTTTGGTTCCTTGTCATTAGAGCTGGATAGGGCTATGGCTTTCTCTTTTCCCTTGGAAGCTTATGTAACAACTGCTGGTACTAAGAAGGATTGCAGGAGGGAAGTTTTCAGGTTAGAGCCAACTTTAATCTTCCAAGTCTTGTGTACAACATTGTCTTTAGCAATAGGACTAACCTTTAACCTTTATAAGGCAACTAAGTGCTACAGCAATAGCATACATTGTTTGGAGTATCACTTGGACATCCCAGATCAATGACTTGAATGTAGGTATCTCATGCCTGGTACTGGGGAATTTTTAAAATAGTCTGTATCTTCAGGAGCAATGTTAGACTAAGTAGCATAATAGCATTTAAGATATATTTATATAAACATAAATTAATATGTCTATCTCTTTTTCAATTCTACTGCATAGATAGCAGGCTTTTGGGTTCTGGCTGTCCCTCTCTTCCAGTACTGGAGTTTCAGGTACATACATTGCACCTAGTTTGACTATGTGAGTGCTGGAGATCAAAACGCAGTTCCTCATGACAATATAGTAAGCACTTTGTCCACTGATTCATTTTCTCCCCATAACTATTCACTATACTATATAAGATGACCAATAAAGTTAAATCATACACTGCAGAGACTACATCTGCTTCTCCAATCAGATGGAAACCTTTGCTTGGGAAACTTCTTGTCATGATGTAATGATAAACTAATCACTAATGAAAGATCAGGACCTTAGTAAGGGTATATATAAGTCCTGTGACTTGGTTTTCATATTATGTTTACTATGACGCACATTGGTAGACTAATTCCATTTCTGGTAAAATTATAATATAGTGTATGACGTTGACAGCTAGATTTGTACTAACGCTGGTTATATTTCTGTGAGAAAACGCAAGCATGGATGGAGACAGCAGTAATGGCAAGGAAGGCTATAATTACAATTCCAAATAAAGTTTAAGGTGAAGGACTCACTCAGGAAGTAAGTATAATTTAAAACACTAAAGAAAGTCAGAAGAGTTCAGGGAAAAGTCTAGGGAAGACAATTCTAAGCTGAAACTACAGCAAGAGCAGAAGCTTTAGGGCATGGGATATCTCAAAGGTGTCTCAAAGACAGAGTGTAATGAAACTATTTAGAGATAGACCCTGACCAGGGAGAATAGCAGAAATTCAAACTTTCTGGTTAAGGGCTGGTATGATATACTTGACTTCCACTGTAAATATAAGAGAAAGGATTTGGGGAACAAAAGTACCAGGTCCCATGTTATGTCAAAAATAATACTCATTTCTGTCACATAAAGAAGTGTAAAGGCATTATTATAAGAAATCATAGTAGAAAGCTTTTCCAATAAAGCAAGTGAAAAATGTTGGTAGTTTGGACTAGGATGTGAGTGGAGAAGCCAAGCACTAGTGGCTACTTACCAAAGTGAATTTATAGGCTTTGCTAACAAAGGCAACATGAATTCAGCAATACAAAGAAATAAATAATAATAAATGATTTGGCCTAAAGAACTAGAAAAATGAACTTGCTATTCTCTAGAGGTGGAGAATCAAGAACGAACAGTGAAAATGTGGGCTCAGATTTGAACATATTATATTGAAGAACAATTTTTATTTTCTTTTATTTATTCATCTTTCATATATTACATCGTTACTGCAGTTTACCCTCCTGCTTTCCTTGCCGAATCTCCTCTCCCACATTGACTCTCACACAGAACCATCCCCCCTTCGCCTCCCTTTAGAGAGGCTCAGGCCTCTCAGCGACATCTATGATACAACAAGACCAGGAGCAAACAACATCAAGACTGGAGGACATCACCAAGAAGGAGAAAAATGTCCCAAAATCATACAAAAGAGTTAGTGACAGCTCTGTTCCCACTGTTAAAAATCCCACAAGAACACTAAGCTACACAACTATAACATATATGCAGTAGGTCTAGGTCAGACATATTCAGGCTCCCTGATCTCTGAAAGCAGCCATGAGTCCTTGTCAGTTGGTTCTCTAGGCCTATGAATTCTTTGATCCGCCATGCTTCCTGGCCAGTTCCTTCTGGCTCTTTCCATCCTTCCTCTCTGTCCTCCACAGGATTCCCCAAGGTCCACCTAATGTTTGGCTGTGGGATTCTGTGTCTGCTCCCATCAGTTGCTTGGTGATGTCTCTTTGGTCCTTCTGATGATTATGCTAAGCTCCAGTCCCAGCACTTCCTGCAGGCAGGCCCAATTGTAAGTCAAAGATTTTGTGGCTGGGAAGAAAAAGTTTCTTTTTAAAACATGAGAGTAGAAATGTTGACTAAAAGAGACACATGATGGCACAGTCTTGCAATCCCAACACTTCAGAGACAGAGACAAAAATCATCACAACTTTAAAACTAACCTAGTCTGCAAAGTATGTTCTAGGCAAGCAAGGGAGACATGTGGAGAACCTATCTCAAAATAAACACACACACACACACACACACACAGAGAGAGAGAGAGAGAGAGAGAGAGAGAGAGAGAGAGAGAGAGAGAGAGAGAGAGACATAGAGAGAGAGACAGAGAGACAGATAGATAGAGAGAGAGAGAGAAAGACAGAGACAGAGAGACACAGATAGAGAGAGAAACTTTGGTATACACACTCACACACAATATCTACTAAGGAGTTGTATACACAAAGAAATTCATGATTTAAAAGAAATGTTCCTATCAGCACAGAAGTGACTCTTACAGTAATGACTCTGGTAGATATCATCAAAAGAGTCTGTGTAAAGCAAGAGACATGGGTCTGTGATTAAGAGTACTTGTTCTTGCAGAGGATCTGGGTTCAATTTATAGCATTTGCATAAAGGCTCAAATCATCTATAGCTCTAGTGTCAGAGAATCTGATGTTTTCCTCTGACTTCTGTAGGTACCAGACACATATGTGATATCTGTATGTACAGGCATGCAAAACTCTTATACACAAAGTAGCAATATATATCTAATAGTTCTAAAAAGAGACATTTAGATATTTGTGTACCAGAACATGCAAGTGTTTACTGCAACATAGATATAAAGAAAGAAGCAAAACTATGTTTTTATAACCGTTATATTAACAATTACTTAAGAGTTATGGCTCTCATTTTTATTTTCAAATCACAGTTTATGGGTCTCTAAGGTTCAATGTGTTTTGGTGAGTCATAAGAAACTGGGTAATAAAAGAGGTGCTTATTTGAGGATGGTCAAGAAAGTGAGGTACTCTCAAATAAGTAAAAACGCTGGTTTTCAAGGGAGAAGGAGGATCCACCACAGAAAATGTTGCTCTTGGACCAGTAAAACAAAGACAGATTCAGTCACCAGGAGACCAGTGTTGCCTAGTAAGGATAACTATTTAAAATAATTTTCTAAGCCTAAAATTTTAAGATGCCAGACTTGTTACATAACCCATAGGTTCAAATCATTTTTCCATGTTATCATTTTATGGTGGCACTAATTGATCTATAAATGTTATACTGATGCTAATTGCCGTTAAAATAAAACCAAAATTAATAAATATGTTTTAGGAATTTATTTCACGTCTTTCTTGAGTTACTATTTCTTGTTCAGTTTCCCTTCAATAGTTCTAGAATTTGTCTTGATCTTTGGATAATCCCACTCACATACTCTAATATTAATATGTGCACTCAAAATGTTAGTTTGGATGGGCATAGTGGCTATAATACTAATATTTGGAAGTAGCATTGCCTTGAGTTTGAGGCCAGACTTGATTAAATAATAAGACCATGATTGAAAAAAAAAAGCAATAGCAAAATGTAATAAACCTTCTCTTTAATATATCTTGTTAATAACAAAATGCAATATTTGTATAGGAACATTTTTTCTCTTGATTTTATAATTCTGATAATTTCCAAAATTTTTCTATTACCGAAGACAAAATTTGTGCCTTGTTTTAGCTCTAAGTGATTGTCTCTTTTCATTTCTGATTTTACCTCTGAATGATTGTCCCCCCAATTCTAAATAAGATGTTGAATACATTTTCTTAAAGTGTTCCTTAAATATTTTTTCAGTCTCACCCTACAGACTAAGCCTCAACCTATTCCATAATTTCCACTTGAAATTGCTCATGTCATTTGCCTCTCATTGACGTCCAAATGAGGGGTTTCTCAGAATGGAAACTTCTGTCTCCAGTACCTCCATGATGGTATGTAAACCCAGATAGTTGACCACTGAGTCCCAAAGATCCTCCTCCATAGACAGTCCTTCCCAGTCTGGTTATACAGTGACTTAGCAGCATAACCTTTGCCTTCAGAAGACCTGACTTCAAAAGCTGGCTTCCTCACTTGCTCAGTTAAGTGACCAGGAACAATGCTCCTATGATTGGAGAGGAGGCTGCTTCAAAATTCCAGGCCTAGGAATGGAGATATATTACAATGACATCATCCTCCTCAAAAACAAACAAACAAAACAAACAAAAAACCCAAAACAACAACACCAACAAAAAACCCAACCAACCAAACAAACCATAAAAGCTTCTGTTTCCCCTAAGCCTTTAATTGTGGCTAACCACTGAGACAATCTACCACGTAAAACATGGAGTTTCAACTAAATTTATAGAGCTTAACTCTTAAGAAAACCTGAAAACATTAATAAAAAAATTTAAACTCCTTTTGGAAGTCTAAGGTTGTATGTGAGAGTATGTGATAGAATAGAAGTTAAAAATAAAATTCAAGATGAATTTAAATTCATTATAATTAATATATTTGAGTTGTACAAATGAGCAAGTTTTAGTAAATAGGGCACATATATGCGTGTATCATGTCTTGATCGGGCCACCATCCAGTTGTTCTCTCTGAGTCCCTTTCTTTGCCACTCCTTCCCTTCCCTACGTGTTCTACGGAAGTACCTCTTCTAACTGCAGGTGTACTTCATTTGTTTGTTTTTACCTTTGTGATAAAATACACAATGTGTTTGTTTCTGGGTCTGGCTTATTCTACATTAACCGTTACAACTTATTTTGTCAAATGACCTGATTTAATGCTCTGGTGGGGGGTGGCAGAGTTACATGTGTGTGTGTGTTGTGTGTGTGTGTGTGTGTGTGTGTGTGTATGTTCTTTATTCATTCCAGTTATTGAGCACCTAAGCTTATTCTCTCTCCTGACTGCTATGAATAATGCCACAATAAACATGAATGCTCTAGAATCTCTTTTTCACTGATGTCTTTTTCTTTGAATGCATACCCAGAAGTAGGATGAGTAGATGAATGATTCTATTTAGTTTAGTTTTTTTTCTTATTTTGAAAAAGGTCCATACAATTTGCCATAGTAGTTTTAAGAATTTGCATTTCTTTCAGTAGATGATAGATATTTTTAATATTCACATACTTAATCATTTATTACAGAAATTAAATTTCAGATTTGTTGGTCATACCAGAATATATAAACATATGAAATCTGTGAGTAAAAGAATCAGGCCATTTGGTGCCTTCTGATTAATAATTGAGAAAACTGAAGTCTACAGAGAGAGATTTTTTCAAAGTTATCCAGCCTATTCACAAACAACTCAAACAAAATGTTTCGTAGGGAGAGGTTCCCCTGTCTTAGAACTTTGAAAAGTTCTTGACCAATGAGAAGCATCAAATAAGCACACAGCCTGTGTCAAGATGAATGATGGAAGGAATGAATGAATGAATGATAGGAACTAAGATAACTTAAGTTTGTTGATTTTTATTTAATCCACATTCAGCACCCAGCATTGGTTCAGAGAATCTCTCAATATTCTCTTCCATCATTTCACATCAGCTTTTTCTTTAGGCAGTATATAAAATATAAAGAACAGAGGGAGAGTACAATACAAACACTTACTAGGAAATTAATTCCCTTCCCTCAACCACCCTGCAAATACACTCATGTATGAAATGTTGATGGATGGAAGAAAAAAATATTCAAAGAAGCATTTGATACATTGAGGAGAAAGAATTACCACTGTGTTGATTTACTTTAAAAAAAAAAAATCTAAGGTAGCTCATAGATTCAGCAGATTTATCCAGTCCACTATAGCTATCCTTGATTTAGACTCATTTGCAAGCAGAAAAAAAAAGAAAAAAGAAAATGTTCTTTACAAACCCCCTGTGTGATTTTCATGGTGTGCAAGGGCTTATTAATGGAAAAATAAATTCTAAAAGCAGTTCTGGGTCCTGGATAGAAGCCGATACTGTGTGCCAAAGGCAGCTTTATTCCTCCGCAAGCTTAAATGTACCTGTGTGAATTGCAGGAGTTGTCATTGAATTACTGCTCATGCAGAAGAGAGAAAATTAAATGGGAGACTATTTAAAGAAAATTACAACTAATAGAAACATCAGATTTATATATCAAAATGTAGTAGCTCAACTTCAGAAATCCTTCAGTATTTCTTATATGGTGAAGCTCAGACCCCATAATGAACTTAGTCATGATTGAATTTGAATTTTTATATCCAAAATGCTTTATTGAAGGGTGGAGAGATGCTTATTAATAAGAGCCTATGTTTTTCCCTTATATAAATTTTGACCCTAATACTTAGTTGTGAAAATAAGGCCATGTAATAGTAATTTATTAGACAGATTATCCTTGTCCATTTCTTTAAAAAGGAAGATAGAGTTTATATTAGGATTTCATATAGTAGAATAAAAATAGAGAACAGCATTTATTTTTCACTTCAGTGATCACCCTGGACTCAATAGTTTATTGTACCACAGACAATATTTTACATATAGAGTGCTTAGCCTTTTCTAAAGCTAGATCATTACGAAGATAAATACAATCTTATTTCCTTTCTCTCATCATAGTATGAAGTCTCTATATAAAGAAATAGTATGCTACAGAATTGCAGGTGAATGCTTAGGTTCCAGAACACCTAGAATTTTTGGATTTACCTCACTTATGAGCACATTTGCAGGCAGTCCTGTTACTGAATGCCAGGTGAGCAGCAGCCAGTCATCTAGAAATGTAGATGATTTGTTTCACAATATTCATGGACCTGGGAGGTCAACACCATACCCAGCTCAGTGGAAAACACACATAGATGAGGAAGGACTGGTGAAATAACAGCAGTACAAAACACAAGGTTGACAGTCAGAAGATGTGGACTCCACTTCCACCCCTCTTAGGCTCTAGCTATCTTGTCTTTAATGCCAGTCATCTTGTTTCTGAAATTCATTGATAGGTTCACTAGGTTTTCCTAGCTGATCGCGTTGTTCTACAGTGTAAACAGGTTAAATATTGATAGTGTTGTCATTGCTGATATTTATAGATTAAATTCTGAAAATATATCCTCAACCCTAACCGTATGTTGTTTCAAGTTCTCATATTGACAGATTAAGTTTATTAGTAGATGTTTCTGCTGTCATTGGTGCATTCTTTTAATTCCAGTACTCCGGTAGCTCAGGCAGGTAGATCTCTATGCATTCAAGGCCAGTCTGGCCTATAAAGCAAATACTAGGCCATCCATGGCTACATAGTGAGACTCAGTGTCCAAACAACAACAGAAATTCTCTGCTAAAATCCTGTGATGTTTCTGGTTGAAGAATTCAGGTGAAATACAACTGGGATGTCACATGAAACAAAAGATGAAGTCCATGAGAAATGGAAGCTATGAGTTCCCAGACTGCTGAGATCTGTTATAGATTTACATATTCTTTGAATGGTGACAAAACAGATGATGAGAAAGACAGAGACAGAGACAGAGACAGAGAGGCAGACTCAGAGACAAGCACTGTCCTATCAAGTGTTTGGCTTAATCCCTCCTCACCCATGTTTCTGAATATGTTACTGGTTATTGTAATTAAACTTACTGGTTCACAAATAAGTCATGGAAAGAGGTGGTTGGTGGTTACCTGTAAAGAGAAAGAGACTCAGCAAGAATAGAATAGAGACAATTGAGGATAAAGTTAGCAAGTATAACCAAAATACATGATATGTGAGTGCAAAACTGTCATGATGAAACTTTATGATTAATATATATGTCATAATAAAATATAATACAAAAATACGCAATTAAAGCTTAAGTGAGAATGTTGACTAAATTCAGTGTTGTCAAGAAGGGAGACAAGTGAAGCTCTATTGGGATCAATTCTGTGCCAAGCCTTAAGGTAGGGTCAGACAGAGAGGCAGGATCCTGTTCTCTAAGAACTTGCCGAAGTCAATATGATTCTCGTCAGCTTCAGTAAGCTCTATGACGTTGATTATGAATCTAATAACATATGAAAGGGAGTGAGTTGTGAGGCTGACCAGAGTGTGATGATGGGTCTTAGCATGACGAAATTATGAGGAGAATCCAGACCCACCCTCACCTTGCTTGCTGCTAGGACTCACTTTAATGGTCTACTTCCTTGCCCATCTAATGCTTGGAAGTCTTAGAGCCTGGAAAGCCTCTTTGTTTGCTCAGCATGACTTCCCAACCTAAAATGGCATGGGACTGTACAGAAATATTTGTGTAGATGACTGTCTCTATAGATTTTTTGAGTTAGCTTCAATCTGATTAAGCATGTTTAATTTTCTTAATTGGGATCAGGAAAGCTACAGGCTTTCAATGACAGTGACTGGTACTAGGATTGCCTTGAATGATAACATCAAAAGTGAGAATTAAGTTTGTTACTAACACAGACTGGAAGAGATCTATACGTGAAACAGGAATCATGCCAGTTGGAAACAAAACATTATCACCTTGTAATTGAAATATGAACACATCCGCACAGGATATGAATGCTCATTTAGAATGTGAAGAGTTACCTGGGAGACATGTTGAAACTTCCTTCTTACCGGTTGTATAATTAAAACAAAGGAGTTTCCATTCACACCAATCCTGGAAAAGTTATTTCAGAGCCTTATATTTAGAAGAGAAATAGCTCTGTTAATTTTTTTTCAAACGCTAAAGGATACGAAAGAACTATGCATTCTTTCTCCAGTGGTGATTGTTTTCTTAATAAAGGGCTGAGGTAAAATTGAACAGAAGGAAAAAGGAGGCAGAGGAAAGACAAAGAATTGGACAGACAGGGATTATAATTTTAAAAATTATTTGGCAAGGATGCTTTCCTTTCAAAACTAATTTGCATGCATGGCTAGTTACTGACCAACAGCAAAGAAAGAATAACTGATTCCTCCCCCTCCTTCCACAACTGAGGGTGCACTGTGCTTAATGTCCTCTAGCCACCCTCTGTCAATAGTCTGTCACAACACTCCAATTTCTGCAGAAAACTTGTTCAACGGGCAACCACAAACAGGTCCCATAAAAATCTACGTTTTCTCATGAAAGGATCCCAAGAGTACCCAAGAAATAGGCCAACAGCTATAATCTCCCAGATCATCAACCTAGACTCCAAGGAATAGAAAGAAATCCGAGTCTTATTAAGCAGGCAATCCAATTGAAAATCAAGGATGTCACCCATCATACCTTTACCTAACTCATCCATCAGTCAAGAAAAGGGAATTTTGCTGAACGGCAAACAATCACAAGTCTCACTAATACATCAAGTTGAATTTCAAAGATGCCAAAAGTCACGACATATAACTATTTCATCGTTCCACATGAAATTTTGCAGTCTATAAGGCAAGATGCTAGTGGAGGTTAAGATAGAGACCTTGGCCTGATTCATCATCATAGCTTACATTAATTTTCACTGACTTCACTCTGCAAGCTACAACTGTTTATCTGTAATGGCATGCTAGCAAATGTAAATGTTGCAGGACCAGAAAATAATGCTTTGCTCAGACACCACAGGACAATTCTTCCAGGAGAAAGCAAATGCAGACGCTAAATTAATTTTAGTTTGGTGAAACCTATACTTAAGTACATATTTAACGCTACAGAAATGTGAAGCCCAAGGAATAGGGTACTGAAGAGGATAGTGAAGCATGAGGAATTTAGGCTGGACACTGGGCAGACATTCAACTCAGTAATACAAAAGAACATCTGCTAAACAGACTCTGAACTTGAACTGCTCTTCTGAGGAAGGATGCTGTTTGTGTATAACAATCAGAGCTCATCACAAAACTGACAAGATACAATCTGCTCCCTTTTAAAAAACAATTGGTTTTTTTAAAAAAAAAAAAAAAAAAATCTGGGCATGCTTTCATATAAAGAACTTGCCGGTTCATTTGCTTATTTAACAGCGAATATTAGAGTATGTTTCAGGAAAATGAGAAGACTGGAGGAGTTGGAAGGGTGAGAAATAAGGAGGTGGAAGGATCTGGGAGGGGATGAGAGAGGGAAAAACTGTGATCAGACTATATTGTAATCAATATACATACTTTAAATATTAAAAATCATGCACATTTCTTCTTGTTGCATGTCTAATCTACATCATTTTGTTTATACAGAAAGACTAATCTCTACATTTATCTTATTGCATGTGTATCTATAATAGCCAGTGTTCTCTGGAAAATCAAAACTGATAGAATAAATATGTACTACAAAGAGAGTTTATTAGCTTGCTTACAGGAGAGGGTTGAGACAGTCAAAAATGTCCACTCGTTCATTGGTGTTCAGTTCATGTTGGAAGGCTGGGGAAATTGAATTTTGATGTCAACGGTGGTAGCAACAGAATAGGTGTCCTCATTATCAGACAGCAAAGTCAGCCCTATGGTATCTTCATACCTGGGCAACCACAGGAAAGTGCTCCCTACCTAAGGTCCCACTTCAATCAATTCTTGAAGGAAACATCTTCAGATATGTTCCCTCTTAAATGATCAAGGATGTAAATGAGTTGTCCACCAAGATTCATTATTGCTATATCTTACGTCTTAAAGATAAGAAAAGAAAACTTAGCCAGTTGCAGTGGTGCACGCCTTAAATACCAACACACTCAGGAGGCAGAAGTAGATCAATCTCTGTGAGTTTGAGACCAGTCTGGCTCATAAAGTTACAAGAAATCCAAGGCTTTGTAGCAAGTCCTTGTATCAAAAACTGAAAAGAAAACAGACACCAACAATGTTCAGAGGCTGGCTTAGCACACAGAAAATGGCCACGAAAGAAGATGAATCTGGTCAATGTATGAGTGGAAGTAGGTGCTCAGTTCCCTGTACTGAGTTAGTTATTTCTGCATACATAGTGCATAAATGCTCATGTGTGTATATACATGTATGTAAATACACACATGCATGTATTTATTTGTGACCTTTAAAGATTTTCAACCCTGTTACTTTTAGTCATTTACTGTAATGGAACATACATGTTTCTTTCTTCCCTGAGGTATATTACTGCTCCATCCTTTTATAACAAAAGAAACCTGAAGCTCTTGCTTAGCTGTGGCCTTGGTCTTAAACTAATGAAATAAGATTCAAAGGGAGGAACTAGATTGATAGATCAAGACCATCCATACCTCCAGTTTCAAAGGATCTTGGATCTTCTTTTCATCTCTGTACACACCAGGCGTCTGTTCATACACATGCATACATGTAGTCAAATACTCACATGCATAAAATATAAATCCCTTACAAATATACATAAATATTATCGACGATAAGAACAAAGAAAATAGAGAAGACATACCAATTATCTAGAGTACAGAAACAGGTATTGATAAAAGGACCAGAGATTAAGAGGATCAAATTTAAATAAAAAAATAACAGTTCTTGTCCTGGACATTATTGACATTGATAATTAGATATTTTTCTAGATCAATAGTTTTGCTGCCAGGAGTTAGTTCACAGTGACTTTTCTTTTTTTACTCTGTGACAATGAGACACTTGTGAATTATGTTGACAGGCCTAGACAAAATTAAGCCAAAGCAAAAATATTTGACAATAAAATTTGTTCTTTAGAAACATTAATATATGCTATGGTTTTGATTACATGTATTAAACATTATACTTTTGAATGCCAGAATCTAATTTGATAAATTCACCACAGCACTAAAAAATGTATGTTTCATCACTTACAGACTGATTTTGTGTTGGATAACAACACTATAAACGCTAGGGAAAAGAATTTCTAATCACAGCAGGGAAGAATTACCTCCAATTATTTTAAGAAAGTTCCTGAATCTTAATCTGTGTGCATCAGCAGACTGTGAAGACTTCAGGTAACATCTTATCTAAAAACATGCTATACACAATCAGGACACAGTGGTGCTTGTTAACTGAAAGTCCAATGTCTAGCTAAGGCTGGGTTACTTCACTATATATATAATGTGTAAGGAATGAATGCAGAAACATTGCCCAATGAAAATGAATTTTTAGAAAAACTTGAAGCAGTTTATTGGTTTTAAATTTCAGCTGAAACTGGTGGCGACTCTTTGGAAGTATCACTGGTATAAACATTACTTCAAACCTTAAGTAGTTTAGTCCCTGGGAGCTCTGGGAGCTCTGGTTAGTTGATATATTTGTTCAAACCAACAACCAAAGAGTACACATAGAGAGACCCATGGCTCCAGCTGCATATGTAGCAGAGGATGTCCTTGTCTGGCATCAGTGTGAGAAGAGGCCCTTGGTCCTCTGAAAACTCGATGTCCCTGTGTAGGGGAATGCCAGAGGGGTGAGGTAGAAGTGGGTGGGTGGGGAAGCACCCTCATAGAAGCAGGGAGGGGGTTGGGCAGAATGGGATAGAGGCTTTCTGGAGGGGAAATCGGGAAAGGAGATAACACTTGAAATGCTAAATGAATAAAATATCCAGTTTAAAAAAAAAGAAAAATCAAGCAAACAAAAAAACAACAACAACAAAAAAAAACATAAGTAGTACCTTTCTCTGAGTGCTTGGGTTTTTTGGTGATAACAGGCCAGGAAAGGGCTTGAAGTCTTATTCTGCGTACTCACAATCTTTATGATCAAATAAACAGCATGAAACCACTGTATAACATGCTGCTGTTGTAATTCTTCCTGACAATTAGGTGATTTTCATCTTAAAGGATCCCGGTTATGATTGCACACTTGGCATGCAAAGGGCAGAGATGCTGCTTTTTGCCTTACAGTCTCACTTCAGTGAAGTGTCATACAGAGCTAGGTTTGGCTAAAAATATGCACAATGATATTTAAAAATTGACATTCAATTTCCTCTTCAGTGGCAAAGGAAATATTTCTAGAAGTGAAATGGCAATCATTCTTTCCAAATTAACAATGATAAAGGAAACCTGGTTTCAGTCTCAGTTCAGGAGACTTTTCAAAAAGGAGAAAAGAAAAAAACCTTTATGATTGAAAAGATTTCATCTGGTAATGTAAGGATATATTTTGTTCTCTAAAGATGTATTTTTCTGCAGGAAGAGTGAGTGGTCAGGGAGGATGTTGCCCTACAGTTTAGCATATTTAAACAGGCTTCACTTAAAAAATTGTGATGTTCACTTCACAATAAAATGTACATAGAGGTATATGGGGGAAGAAGAGTAAGAATTTGTAAGCATTGTATTCAATGCTAGGTTCCTAAAAGAGAGAGAAAAAAAACGAATGGAAATACCAATGAGATATTTGGCAGGGCTAATTCTCCTTTACTGTGCTGTCATAGATGGGATTGGTTACAAATCTCTGCATATAAAAAAATACGTCTTCTAAGGCACAGGGGGCTTGTGCAAAATGGGGCACAAAGAACTTGAGGGCTATCTAAGCTACACTTTAGTATAAGCATGGCCATTGCACTCATGAACACACAGCACCTACTGTTGGCCGTCCTCTGCACAGGATTGGGCCTGTCAACAAACAGTTATGGATGGTGCAGGGATTCTTGGGACCCCATTTTTCACTGGGGAACTGTAATTCAATTGATGAATGCTGAAGAGAAAGAGCCATGTCTTCAACTTCATAGCCCACAATTCTTCTGTGAATTGATCCATACTTACTGACACACACACACGCACACGCACACGCACACGCACACGCACACGCACACACATACACACACACACACACACACACACACATATATATATATATATATATATATATATATATATATATATATAATCTCCTATCTTTACTCTGTTTCCTAAGTTTATATATTTTTGCATCCTTAACATTGTATTATAATTACATATGTCTCATAATAGTAATATATACACACAGGTCATACCTAGGAACACTATGTTAATTACATGACACAGATGTGCAGATAGTCAGATCATCTAGGAGTTTGGAAGTATATTCCATGAGATTTGTGTAACAAAATTACCTTATCATACATTATTACACATTTTGCAAACCATATTTCCATTGCTAGGGGACACAAGATGGTGGAACTCCTTTTTATCATAATCGATATGTTGTTTCTTAACCATTTTAAATAAATTATACACATAATAATTCAACAGTTCCTTAGATTTAATCATGGATATCCTCCATATTTTTTTTTAAAGAAAAACTTCACAATCAATTGGAAAAGGACTATTGTCATGTCCACACAGTGGCCAAGAGTCAATTCAACTCATTTCTTAAACTCTCAACTTAGCAAATTAGTGATCTGTCAGGCAATCATAATGCCAAAAGAGAAAACTGTGGGTTAGAATCAACTTATTTCTTCCTGGTCAGTTTCTTGTTAAAACAACAACAACAACAACAAAAATAAAGAGGCAATACACTATATAGATATAGGGTGATTAAAATAATACAAAATAACAAAGTTCTCACAAGGGCTAGTGTGCTCAGCACCAGGTTAAATAAATATTTTACGACATTACATGTTTCATAGCTAGAAGTATATGAAGTCTGGGAGGAAAATGAATCATCATGAATAGGATTAAGTATTCTGTCATTGTCAAGAGAATTGTATAAAACACAACCAAAATGACTATCATCTCCCTGGGGGTTAAAATCTCTGCTAACTACCATAATGACCACATAAGAAACAGACACAAAGTCTTCTAGATTCAACGTCTCTATGATAATAATTCTATATAATGCTGTCCACCCTGAAAAACACTGAAGATTTTATTCACATGGAAGGGACATCAGCAACCCAGGCTTTTGTATTAATCTCAGAAAGTGAAGAGAATGGCCCTCTACAATAAGACAGTCTAGAGAAACCCAACTCCCTAACTGTATAACCATTTTTGAAAGTGCTAAAATATAGATTTGCTATCAATGATCAAAGCTCTATGAGATTATTTGGCCCAACACAATAAGTATCATAAGCAATTTTGGTTGAGTTCAATTTGACTGCTTACATTTAGGGATATAATATGTTTAACAGTACTTCAATTTAAGTAGTTTATAAATAGATTAAACCCGATGATATTTGTGTATTGATATCCATAAAAACAAGGCAATTTGTTTTTTAGGTGATGAACTTCAGAATATTATGGTAAATTTTATTTATATTTATCAGATACTACGAAAAATGGAATCTGAAAAACAATAAACCTTGGCTCTTGGTTCAATATGTATGCTTGAAGGAGAAGTATGTGTAAATTATGGTAGCATGAATATTGTGTACAGTAAACATGAAACCAGTTTTAGTAAATAAAGTAAAGATATTTCAAAGCTATTGTAATACACATAAGCTTGAGGAAATTATACTTCAGCATCATTGGATAGAAAAGTAGGGATTTTTAGAGCCTTGTTTGCTTCAAATTTGGTGTAATAAAGAAAAAGAAAAATCTATAATACCCTGCTTTGTTTGGATCCTGCACTCTGACATAGTGTTACAAACTTTCATGAAAGTCTATTAGAGTGTCATTAAAAGCTCCTGCTTAAAAACAAAAACCCCATGCCTGATGCAGGTATATTAAAATCTCTAATATGAGCCTAGAGGCTCTGCTGTAGGAAATACCACTTCAGCTACATCCTTGTCTGAGTGATGGCTCTCATATATCCTCTAGTACAGAACCCTTGTTATTTATTTATTTGCGTGAATTCATGTTGCCCGCTAAGAAATAGGCTGTTAAATGCCTCAGACAGCATCACATAATTCTTCATTAGTTTTCGCAGCACAGAAAACAATGTTGAGTGTCCACTGCACAACTGATTAATGACTATATCCAGCAAAGTGATTCGTTCAAATTAAGTACTGTGCATCATAAGAACTCTTTTAATGTTTCCAATTTACCCTCAATTGGCTTGATTTGATAAAAATAAAATTATGTATGTGTGTGCATATGTGTGTGTGCGTGTATGTTTGTGTATTAAGCTCATCATCATTGATATTAAATATAAAAATTAAGTCATAAATTTACATTATACATAAAATCATAGTACCAGGATGATTCCAAATATCAAAGCTGTGACAAACTGCAAGATTGACTAGGAAGAACATGGTTTTACCATGTTGAATATATGACATTAAGGAATTTTCATAAGTTAAGGTCTGTAGGGTTTCTCAGTTGTTAGAGACACCTCACTGCAGACCTGAATACAGGAGATAGCAAGAGAGAAAGAACTCTTAAGAGTTGTCATCTGACCTCTTTATGTACACTGTATCATGAGTACATCTGTACCCATCACACACACACACACACACACACACACACACACACCAAATAAATAAATAATTTAAAACTCTTGAAGTTATAATATTACAACATGATCACTACCAACAATACTGTCATGCAAATAATGAAAAAAAAGAACATGGTCTAAATGTTCCAACAATTATAAAATACCATGTGATAGTTCAAATGGTATAGAAATTTCATGTCAAATAACACACACAGTACATTGAAAAAGTAGCCACAAAGGAAAAGTAAAGTACAAGTCTGTTGTATGTGTACATACACATGTGGAGTTTTATACAAGATAAAAAATGTGAATCCTTCCATGGGTGTAGGAAAAAAAAATGAACAACTGCTTTGACATTGCAGAATCAATATGAGAATGTGTCCTTCTGTTTAAATGCTGAGGTTTCAAGACCATGCAAAGCAAATAATTATACATTCCAAAGATACTCACAGAGATGAGAAGGTCATATCCACCAATTATTTGATTGTTACATGTGCTCCACATGTATTTATACATGTAGTTCACATGTACTTATACATGTACATATGGTCCACATGTATTTATACATGTACAAGGGGTTTATAGTTTACCTTTTCATTTGAGGCCCAAGAACCAGTAGGAGCACATTATGCTCGTATGTAGGAACTGTTTGATGGTTCTCTACTCAACAAAGAAAATACCCTTACAAGAAAGCATATAGTGTGACCAGAATAGCAATAAACAAAGGATCCCCAGGATAATTCTGCCTATGTCTTAGTCTGGGTGACACAGTTTATGAGCACAGGATAGAAGATGTTGTATCACAAGAAAACTGCAATTCTACAATGCAGGGCAAAGATGGATGTTTCTTGTGGTGAGTTTTGGGTCCTATGAGCATTCGTTAGCTTGCATTGCCCTGGATCTCACTATAATCAGTTAGCTCTTACTGTGTAACAAACAACTACAGAACTGGTAACATCTAAAATCAAATGTGCATTTGTACAAACAATTCAGATTGGTGATTCTCTTTTGAGCTGTGTACCCCAGCAATCTGCATCAACTTTACTCTTCATTAGGTCTATTCGGAGGCACGGGCTAAAAAGACACTGGGTTGAAGTAGCCAGTGTTGAAAAAATTGTTCTTTGGAAATATCCACCTCTTGCCGTAAGTTCGAGTGGAGTGGCATCTTTCCCTCAATGGCACAACTTTCTTTAATGCAACTGCCTTTAGTGAATAGGATATTAACAAATATCAGGCACTAGGACCTGTTCTATGTGCTTCCATACTTACATCAAGTCTCAGTGTTAAAAGTGGGGAAGGCAGCATGAATGTCTCCTTCTAAACCCATTCTGAAGACCAAAATGAACTTAAAAATGTACAGCCTCCTCTGCCTTTCCCACAGAAAACAATCCAGGTGGACTAATTCTGAGTCATAGAAAGGGAGATGCTACACTTGGCAAAAACAAAAGCAAAAATGTGGGACTTGATGTTTTAATTATGAAAAGAATAGCCTGAAAGTAATCTTTTGAGTAACAATAGTCTAAAAATTATAAGAAGTCCTGAAACGTTTACTTAGAATCCCTATATATTGCTGATAACCTCCTGATCAGCAATCCACATGGAATTTGTCTCTGCCACCACAGTGCAAGGTTTACAGATAAAGGTTTTCTTTCTTGGCTTTTACATGTGTTCTGGGATCTGAAATCAAGTCAGCATGATTGCTCAGCAAACTTTTTTTTATTGGAACTTTTATTTACATTTCAGGTGTTTTCCCCTAACCCCCTTCCTTCCCTTTCCTCCCAGGAGCTCCCTATCCCTTCCCCCTCTTCCTGCCTCTATGATGGTGTACCCACACCCACCCTCCCCAGAACCTCACCTCCCTACCCTCGATACCACCCCCCATGATGTCCAGCCTTCATGGGACCAAGAATCTCTTCTCCCACTTATATATAGCTCCCTTGCATATATAGCTGGAGCCATGGGTCCCTCCCTAAGCGCTCCCAGGCTGGCCATCTTTCTACATTGATCAAATCCTTATTATTAACATAAAAACATGATTAACAGTCACATAGTCCAATCAAACTTTATCCTATAGCTTTCTCTCCAACTATTACAAAACAATAATGACAGATTTGTGTAGTTTGAACAATTTTACATAATGTTGAAAGCATACACAAGGATCATGGAGAAAAAAGCGAGAGGGGAGAGAATAAGTCTGTGTGTTACTCTCTGCTCCAGCATCAAAAAGCAGAGCTAGCTCTCCTCATCATGGGGATTGACTCAGATCCTCTGATCTCTCCTGATTGAGCAATATTTGCAGAAACTAATTAGGCCTACAGGGTAGAAAAAAGACCTTTCCTACCAGTATTAATTTCTTAGGCTGCATGCATCCCATAGTGCCATCTGAGGTTTGCACTTCTCAGTGAGTTTAGCTTGGTTCCCCTGTAACTCTGCTCTTTTGCTATTTTATAGCATCAGACAGAGTCTGGGAAGCAAGGGTGTAGAGGTCACAAGGTGGAGGGAAGGAGACCACAGAGAAGGTCTAAAAGCTGATTTTCTATGAGGACCAAAGTGTGTCAGGGAACTGATTGTTCAACTGGAATAGGGGTCATACAATTGACACAATTGACCAATTTGAATGGTAAGTAATAAGGATAATCATTGAAATATTATACCTTAGGTCTTTCTCAATAATTTTGTCTCCTTTACCCTGTCAATGGGAAGCCAGAAGGAGCATGTCACAGACTGTACCTGTGTAGTGGCTCATGGAGAGATCAAAAGATAGAGAACAATATGCTTAAACCTTAGGAAAGAGGACATGGCCACCTCTGCAAAATCAGTACAGTCCACTAGCAATAAAATATGGACAAAATGAAATTGGAAATGTCGTTGTCTCTCTTTTTCTCTGAAGTGTTCAATGTCTGCTAGCACTGGGGCCTAAAGTTAGACAATAAACACTGCATGAATTACAGCTAAAATGGACCAACCAGATTACAACCTGGTTCAATTGTTTTTAGGACTGACTCTCCCTTTCAAATCAAATGTCCTGTCCGTGAGTGAATGAGAATGGTTTGAGTCAGGATGATCAGTCTATTATACACGGCATTAACTTTTACAAGGCATTAAAAGAAATGCCTCATATCAATGCTGAGTTCTGACTGGGGCCACAAGCGTGGAGGAAATGAAAACTTCTGACACTTTGACAAGAAATACTTTCAAGCAAAGAATAGAATCCAAGCAGGATTTTTTTCCCCTTAATTTGAGATGATTTATATGAAAAGGTGGACCATTCTTTTTAAAATTCTATAGCTGTTACTACAGTTCTGTAATAGCTCGTTTCTGTCCCCTGTTTTACTCTAACCTATCTTATGTTCTTTGTCACAAAGGAGAAATAATTTTTAACACACATTTATTAGCAGAAAAATAATGGATATTATACTTCAATTGTGTATAATTAACTACCTGTTAATAACATTTAGCTGTCAGCAAGCATAAACTGTTTTATTCCTATTGACTTCACCAGTGCTTTCAAATCTCAACTTTCTAGAAAGAAACTAGGAATTTGCAAATATATCCCTAGCAAGGATACTCTTTGAATGGAATCTTAAGTGTAGGCTCTACATCTTCCTGGGTCCTTAATGAAGATAAAGACTGTTTGCTATCTCCCTACAATGCAGAGAAGTAGTGGATGTTCAAAGCATTAAGAAACACTTAATTCATGTGAGAACAATTACTGAGGTGTCATTGCTAGGTAGAAAGAAATTTCTACATTTTACTGTATACAGAGAGTGAGCTGAAGCTCCCAATACAACTTGCAGTAATAAATTTCATCTCTGAGCTTCAGTATGTCATGTCTGAATCTTCTTGCCATGTTTTCTGTTGCTCCATCATGGCTCTAAGATATCACAAGAAAATGTAGGTTTTCTTGCAAAGGAAGCTGTATTGCTGTCCAATGACTTTGACTACCATAAGTATTCTTAGTTACTGAAACCCAGAAGGCGTCTGACTAATGGATAGTTGCAAGCAGGGTCTATACCTAAGTAAAAGACATTTTGATGGCATAGGCAAACATGCATGTAAATATATACTCCCCTTTATCAGTAATGAGTATTTACTCTCAAAGTAATATATAAAACTATATTGACATTGGAGTGTTCAAATTATAGACCATCTCTGAAAAATATACCAATGACTTACAAAGATAAATATTTAAAACTAATGGAGAAATTTCATATCATGAAAGGAGAATATATAGGCTTAAATATAGTAGAAGGTGTGTCTCTATTTCTGAAAATACCATGTACTTCAGAAACAGGGTCCAGACACCCTGAGTTGGAACTGACTAAATGTCCCATATTGAGTTACAGCTTTCATGGTACCAGAAGTCAGCGTACAAGTTTCCAAAGGAAGGAGGCAGCCAACAGTCTACCCAGCTACAATGTCTATGAAAAACATTGACACAAACCAATATAGCACAATAACCCTAAGGGTTCATAGTGATACACATATCTTGGTAGTAACCAATATCTCTCAGTTGAACTAAAGATTTGCCCAACAAGAAGCAGATGATAATTGATTCTAGAAATCTACATAACTAGTCCGTGGTAGGGAAGTCATGGTTTTTGGAGGAAATCCACAATGATTAATTTAATAAGCCAAAATAATCTCTAATAATCAAAAATATTTGTCCTTATATCCACAGATAAGCATATTCTTCACTCTTCATCAAAGAAAGGTCTTTGCCAAAGACTATAATCACTACCAAAAGCCACAATTAATCAAAATGCAAAGTTGTGGGTCCAGTTCTGGTAGATACATCTATAAAACAGTCTTGCATCTATGGTTCAGAGAAGATTGAGGAAGAGAGATTGAAAAGATAATAACAGCTCCAAAATCAAGGTGTTTGATGCATAGTCATGTCTCCTAGTATTATCAGATGCTAAGTATACTCAAAGAGTATCACAAATATAATTTCCCAAGTATGAGCAAAATAAGGGTAACAATGAACACACCAAATTGGACTAAGAATATCCCCTGAGGACTTAACCCTTCACAAAAAACTACATGCAACCATGGGAATCTGAAAAAAAAAAATTCTGTTAATCATAGCAATATGAAAAAATATAGTTGGAGTCATTAGAATATCTTTTTGGGTCTTTTATTTTGAGATAAGCTTTTCTATCTAGCTGGCTTTGAACTTATGAATCTTCTTCCTCAGCTTTCAGAATGCTGTGCTTACAGGTGTGCCTCAACAAGCCCAGTAGCTACTCATCAAATTCAAACAGTTAGTAGTAATTCTTAAATGTAGAAACTGTTATGGTTTCTAAATTTGAGGTTCTATGGGTTTTGTGTGTGAATGTGTCTCTGTGTATATGCGTGTCCCGACATTTTGTTTCTTTTGTTTGTTTGTTTTGTTCTATTCTGTTTTTTTTTTTCAATGCTGCTGTTAATTTTCTAAAGAGAGGGGGAAAGAAGGCATGGAGTTGGAAGGGTGGGAGGTAAGGAGTATCTGGAAGGAGATGAGGGAGGGGAAACCATGACCAAATATATTGCAAGGAAAGATCTATTTTTGAGATCATAATTTAATGAAAACATTTCTTCCTTACCTTTACTTCCCCAAATTCTTCCATATACCCTTCCATATACTCATAATATGTATTTTTAAATATAACCTGCATAGTCCATACAATGTTAGTTGTATTACATTTAAGATTTGATTATTTGGTGCCGGACAACCTATTGACATGATCTTCCCTGGAAAAGGCCCCTCTTTTAATCCCTCCTTTACATAATTGCATATAGTTCTTTGTGTAGGGTTGAGGCCTCTGGGGATTGTTCTTATGCCAATTCACATGTTAATTGATGTCATCCTTGTTTGGGTGGCATGCTGGTGAAGCTTTCTGGGAATAACTAATAATGTTATGGGGATACGCAAGTGAATTTCTTGGTGTAATGCATAGCATATAAGAATATGTCCACTTGCCTGCTGAATCTAGTGAAGTGAAGAAGGATATCTAACTAGTAGACAAGGTGACTTCAAAAAAAGATAGACAACATCATCCAACAAGGAAGTCACTTGAGGTGACAGTCTGAGGTGTTTTCATGTAGGTAATGACGTGATTGTAATAGTATGAACAGTTGAGGACTGTTACAGCTGAAACATCATCTGTTTTCACTAGGTCTAAAGTGAATGATTAGTCCCTAATGCAGCAGTACTAAAGGGCGTGGCCTGGCAGGGCTTGTTTCGATTATGAAGAGAAGATTCCTTGAATGGATCGATGAGAATAGATTAGTTATCATGACAGCTTCCTAGTTTTTCTTTTGTTTCTCATATATGCATCCCTATATGTCATTCTCCATGAGGTGAAACTTCAGGACTTGATGAGATCAATCCTTGACCCAATACACTCATCTGATTTTGTACTTCCTACTTCCCAGAAGTAGGATCCAAATTAACTGTGTCTCTGTTCAAATTACTTAGTCCCTAGTATTCTTTGTAGAAGACATAAACCAATCTTAGATGAAAAATTAGTGTCTAGAAGTAGAGTGTTGCGCTAAGAACTCCTGCAACTGTGGAAGCAGGTTTAGGACTGGGCTATGGGTACAGGTTGTAGCAGTTAGGAAAAGAATGCTAAAAAATGTTTAGGATGCTAAAGCCAGAGGGTAAAGGCCATTGTTGTAAAGACCCAAAAGACATCAGGCCTAGAGAGGTTCTAGAAGTTTCAGAGACACAAGAGACCTGATCACACAGCTGACAAAATGAGCAGCAGCAAAGGCCATTCTGACAAGATCTCAGAAGGAAAGGAGAGGACTATTTCAATGAGAGCTAAGGAAGAGCTAGCCTTATGAAACTGTTGCACAGTGCTTGACTGCATTATAGAAGTGGCCTGGAGCTATGTGGAAGGGGAAGTTAAGGGTGATAAACTAGGGGTTTTAGTGGAAGAAATTTCTAAGAGAAATGGAGAAGAAATGGAGTGGTTACTTTCATCCACTTATGCTGACATTAAGGAGCAAAAAGATGCCCTAAGGACAGAATTTATAATTAAAGATGGAAGCAAAATGTAGAAATCTGTAAAACTTATAGCCTGGCCAAGTACAGAACAAACAGTATATTCAGCAGACAACAGCTAAAAGGATCCCCAATGCTTTTAAGGAATAAATAGGAAGTTGAGAAATCCAGGAGATGAAAGTAGGACTAGGAGACAGAGAAATGGCTCAGAGTTAAGAGCTCTTCTAGAGATTTTGAGTTGAACTCCTAGCACTGACAAGGGGGATATATGGACAGTCTCTAACTTAAGTCCCATAGGTTCAGATCCCCTCTTCAAAACTTGTATATACACAACACACATAAATATGTACATCTTTTTAAAAAAAATCACTAGTATTAAAATAAAGGCAGTAGCCCTCATATCTGAGAGTCTTGAAGATATCTCTCATATCCAAAGTCCAGAACATCGGAAGGACAGAATGGTTTAGGTGGCATGAGCCAAGGCATCGTCCATATATCCACTGTCTAGGTCCCTCAGGGTTCTGCTTAGTAGATTCTGGTCATGACTTCCAGTAGCTCCAAGTACTATTTAATATTCTGTTCCACAGATTAAAGGAGTAAACCTTGAGAGCACCCTCATTCATCTGGAGCTAGTTCTCCAGGTGTGTAAAATGCATGGGCTATTGGGACCTGACAGTCTCCACTTAAATTTCTAAGGATATGTCAAAATCTCTGAAAGCCCAGCTAGAAACCTGAGCTATGCAGATCCATTGCAGAATCTTTTCTAGGGTGATGGAAAAAGAAGAGACTGGAATGGAATCATCAGAGTGAGCTGAAAGTGGTATAGCTATTAGCAGTGTGAACTTTTAGCAAAAGAGAGAGAGAGAGAGAGAGAGAGAGAGAGAGAGAGAGAGAGAGAGAGAAGAAAGGGGAGGGAAGGACAGAGAGAGAGAAGGGGGAGGGAGAGAAAGAGAAAGTATATAAGTTGAACCAAGTAAAGCTATGTCCACTATGATTAGAGTTACATGAGGATGTGAGCACCTATTCCGTACAATACTATGCCCTGAAGGTAGCATATGAAATGGAAATTTGTCATATAATTTCAACATATGATATCCATGCTGGTAGGCTTTAGACTTATGGAGAGCCAGTAATTAGTTTTGATGTTTGAAATTTTCATACGTGAAGATAATGTGTTCTGATTACATTATTGTCACCTGCTAATTCCTTTCTGACTCTATCAATACACTCTTCCCATCCCTAACAGCCTCTTTTCTGGGTTTATGACCATCAGTTTTGTTTTGTAACCCAACTTAGTTTAACCATGGACATTTCTGTCCATTGGTTAATGGTTTAGAAGTTTTCACTGGAGCCTTATAAATCTTTGGTTTGTACTTCACTCAAGGCAATTATTTCTTCTCTTCCTGAATCTATCAATATATATTAAGTTTTAAAAGGAGGAGTTGCACTTTAGATTTTAATAAGCTCATACAATCACAGAGGGAACCTGTTATTTGAAATTTGTTAGGGAAAATTGTCAATTATAGTAAAATTCTTTTAATAATTTGAGTACAGTTCATCATGTGCAGAAAAAAACAAGCTGCCATTTCAAAGTATTATATTTAGTTTATGCTTCTCTAGACCCAAAGTTTTGTCATGTGTGCTTTTACGAGTTTGCAGTTTTTGCTTTAACAAAGCCATAGGTGCAAACACATGCTGACCAACTTGATGATGTCCTAATGGAAATTTTGTCAGAAATTTTCTTCAATATTTCCCACAGAGATCAAATCACCCTTGGACTATTTTGTTTTATAACTGTCTTTGATTTCATCCCTTAATGTTTGACTGCACTTTTCATTTTATTTAATTAGTCCTGGAGAGGGCCTTATTTATTGCTGCCACCTGAGGAGAAAAGTATGACGAGGCAGGCTTTTGCAGTCATTCCTGGCTCTGAATCCTCCTTTCCACGTTAGGAACATATGTACACTGTTGGCTGCTCAAGATCACACCCATCTGTTCAGATTGTGAGAAATCTGTGGGGAAGCTCGTTGCTTCCTTGCCTTGGGGTCTAAGTGTCATAAATTGATAGGTGTATATGAGCAACCTGCAGGACCTTTGTCAATATCTCCTTCATTGGTCCAAAGAGGGATTCAAGGTTCTCTTTGCTTGCTGATCTTTGACACTGGCCAAAATGCATTAAGAAGTAGCTCAGAGTTCTTTTCTATGGAAAATTTAAGGTGACACAGTCTTTGATATTTATTTAAATCCTTGTGCTGAGTTCCGGTGAGATAAAACCTGATGTATAAAAGATGAATCCAGACTGAAGAGCCACTGTGAACATTGCTGTACCAAAAAGACATCTCTCTTTCAGGGACAGAGATATGTTTCCAGTTCCATAGGAAATTATATTGAGATATAGATGGAAGGCTAACAATGATCCACTGGCCTCTTCCGAAGACAAGTGAAAACATGTACTCTTTCTCTTTAGGCCTCAGAAAAGTAATGACAAAAAATGCTATATGTTTCTCCTGTTCAGTGAATGGCCAAATACGCAAAGGCATTTCACTGGAGTGCATAGGAATGGGACATTGTATTAGATGTGGTGTATGAGAGCAGTGATGAGTATCACAGCAACCTACCTGACCTCCATGTACTAATAACCTTGTTTACTGCACATATTATTCATCGTACTAAGGAATGGCCCAGTATCCCTATGGTTGTAAATATCTACTCATCCATTCCTTTAACACTATTGTTCTACTATGCGTTAAAGCGAGGACAAGAATCTTTCTCCACTTATGGAAAACCACATTTGAACTCATTGTGCTGTTTCAGTTCATAATACTGATCTCCTTTAGAACTCATGGCATGACAATGGCCACCCTTAATACAAGCCTCAGTTGACTATAGAGCCTATACTTGTAATTGATATTCTTCCTGACAGAGATAGCTGACAGAGAACTAAGACAGAAATTCCTGACCAGCATGTATGCATACAAAGATTGAATTCTGAAAGGCTACAAAATTCAAATGATCCTTACAACTCAGTCTCTTTCATGAATATATAATTATTCTATAGAGTCTATAACATCTACATTATGATAAAACACCATGATGGTTAGATATATGGAACACCACAAATATCTGAACTCAGCATTTAGATTATCTGCAATATGATATTTCTAAATAGTTAAATTCTATCTTGGCTGCATCTCCTTTGATATTATAACACAAATCAATTCAAGTTAACCAAGTTTATGCCATATACTTCTACTGCATCTACTCCATTCTGATTTTTGAAATGTTTTGTTCCAGTGCTATTGAGGAAAATGAGAGACATAGGATTACGATGTTGACAAGAGTTACTCTCTCACCTCTAACAATATACATGCCTGAAACTCTTTCCCCCTACACCATCACCAGATCAAAAGTCATTTTAGTAATCTGCCCCAGAAAGACTTGGAGTCTGAGTAAAAGTTTCTTGCCCTGAGATTTGGGAGTGATTGATCAAAGAAGATGAATTATAGTGATAATATAAATAAGACACAGTCATATACATGGGATGGAAGAAAAAAAGAAAAAAATCATAAATTTGAGCAACTGGATGATTGTTGGTAGCACTAGATGAGGCAGATATTTCAGGAAATGAAGTAGGTATATATGAAAGGGGGAAAAGTAAATGAAATTTGACCCTCTCAGTTTCAATGTCCAATAGTCTCAGATCAAGTAAAGTTTCGACAGGGCCAGTAAGCTGAAGTGGACTGAGCCTCTTTTGGTGGTGCTGTGTTTTGAAAGAACTAAAAGTGCTTTCCTTAAGACAAGGTCACATGTGCCTTTAAGATCAAAACCCAGTGGAAGTGCTGTGGTCTCATTTACCCAGGGACAATTCTTCTAAGAAGGCAGTTTTAAAGAGCTGTGCTACAGAGTCTTGCTTGTTTAAGTTCCATAAATAAAGAGGAACATATTTTTGTTTTCTCCAGAAACTTCCTGGCTTCCCTGTGAAAAGTCACTGCAAAGATATCCACAGATAAGAATGTTACTATAGTTAATACAAATAAAATTGATGCTGTCAGAGCCAATGCAGAATTTCAAACTCAATATTTCAAACCCAAATTAGTACACTGAATCTTAAAATGCCAAGTTCAGTTGCATCAGTACAACACAGATTGAAGGAGGAGCCCTACCATATGACGGTCCGATACATTATGGACACTGGAGAAGCTTATAGAACAAAATGAACTTTAAAGGTTGTTCTTTGTTTCTCTTCTGTCATGTATGTATCCTTGACAGCTTCACTACCAACAGACTATGCAACTTAAGCAAAAGAAATAAGTTTTTCACATAATTGCAGCTACTCACGCTATTACCATGGAGAGAGACATCTGAAGAAACTCATCCCTTGAAAGTGGCTGTTTAGTCTCTGAAAAGTAGTAGTAGTAGTAATAGTAGTAGTAGCATGCTTAGAACAAAGAGATACAAGGATTCCTAAGAAGAAAATAGAGGAAAGGCTATCTTTATAAATAAAAGTTGAGGAAGTTAACTTATCAAGAACTTAGGCAGTCTTGGCAGAAAAACAGAGCAACACCTAGCTGGGTTGAGTGTCATGGTTCAGGTAGAATAAGAACAGAATCCTAGTGAAGAGGATGACCATGGGCAACATTGGATTTTAGAGGTGAATTGTAGAGAAAGAAGCTCCTGTGCATGTGGAGGGAGTGACTTATATAGGATGTCAGAAAACAGGCGAGTTGAGGAGATCATGGCAGTGGTATTCTGGCCCAGTATCAGAGTATGTGTAGCCAGAATTAATTAGAGGGGCAAGAAGATTTGTTTAGGAGAAATGTTCAAACCAGTAAAATGTAAGGAAGAGTAGAAGCCTGATTCTAATGTTCAGAGAAGTGAGTTACAAATCTTGGAAAGGGAAAATTAGAGGGAACAATGTAATGTTTGACTAATATTGAAAGTCTCAGTGTACATATATAGTATTCAGGACATACGAATAAAGTTATGTGAGTATAAAAGTGTGTAGATAAATTTATAAGATTTCTTTTATCCCTTATTAATGTCCACTGAAGAAACATGACCATTGTAATACAACTCAATATAGCTATAACATTATCCTCTCAAGGAGTACAAAGCTCTTTGGGGAAAACATGGGATTCTAGACCCAGGCAGCATGGTAAGAGGTAAATACGGATGTTCAGTTATGTGAGAAAGTGGAGTATGAAAGAATAATGAAGACTTGCCTAAAGAACCAAAGCTTGGAGGATCTGTAATCTGCCACAAATTCCCTGATTAGATTGACAAATAAATACTTATAGTAAAGGATTTAAACCCCTGAATAAAACAAAAAATTCTCTTTTTGATTCTCTGTTCCACAAGGTCTAAGAACTTGGGGCAAGGCAGCTTGTCCCATCATGGGTATAGGTAAGCAATGGTGGGTCTGGAACTTATGTCCAATACAGCTTGCCAGTCACCATTGTCAGGGCACTCAGCAAGTTCACAGGTCAGCATCATTATTTGTCCTGGCATCAGCATATCTCACCTATAGGGCTGGTGGCCACCATGCTTTAGCATGTCAGTTATGAAGGTCTGTTAACCAGTTTTTGTTTTAGTGCCCTGAGTATCACAAAACCTTGGTATTCTAAAAATAGCTTTCAAGTACTGGAAGAAATGAGTCAGGCTTTAAGCAGAAGCAAGAGGGTAGTGGGCTTGATTATTGCTGGTATAACAGCTTTAATTACATTAATTGCTAGCACCATTGCTTCTGCAATTGTTGTGACACAAGAAATTAAGATGGCTATTTTTTTAATCATTTAGCAAAAAATGTTACTAATGTGTTGAATATACCAGAGGATTTAGATTGGCATTTGGAATAATTAATTGATGCTCTTTATCCTATTCAAATTACTGAAAGGAGGTTCAGAATTTAAGGGTAAGGCGCCATCTTGAGTATCATGCCAAATACCATTGAGTTCATGTTAGTTCTACAATTTATAGTAGTAGTCATTATAATTAGGAAGACATTTAATGACATGTGCAGTGTATTTGGCATAATTCTAACACCTCTCCTCTTTAATGATACATAGGGAGCTTATGAATTTCAAGAGTGCTGCTCTGCTGAGCATTGATTTTGTAGATACTGCAGATATAATTATCCATGGCCTGAGGTCAGTATTTCTATTTTGGTCAAACTTTAAAAATGGCATATATAGCTTGACCATGCTATCCCTTTGTGTCCTGGGAATACTTTTATTACTGCCCATTGTGTTAAAGCTTTTCTTCAACAACATCAACATGTTGGCAGCCAAGTACATGGCTTGAACCTGAAAATGGACCCCCAGACAGAGTTATTAAATTAACAGGATGGCAAGCCAAGAACAGGTAATATTCTGCACAGAGCCTTACCAACCTAAGACAGAAGTGCATTGCTTTTGATAATGCATATTCCATGATTGGTAAGGAAGGCATTCTTGTCAGAATGACCTAAGACAGTCTTATTAATGAAATAAAAAAGGGGGAGAGGCAGAGAGCCTTTGGGGCTGCTTGGCAAGAATCTGACATGGGCCAAGGACAAGAAAATGGACTGCTTGACAAGAATATGACATTGGCCAAGGACAAGGAGTAGGCTTCAGGCAGGAATCTGACAGGCTAGAACAAAGAAGTAATTTCAGGTAAGAATCTAAATATTAGGCTAGAACAAAGATGTACTCTCAAACAGGAATCTAAATTTTAGACTAGAACAATGAAGTAGGCTTCAGACATGAAAATGACCTTGGGCTAGGACAGGAAAGTAAGTTCAGATACTTTGATCATCCTAATAAACCCTTAGAATCAGGGATCAGGGAATGTTCACATAATTGGGTTTAATGGCCTGCTTTTTCTTTGACTATTTGTGTTTATCGTATTGCTTGTTCCTTGACTATTTGCATCTATTGTATTGCTAGACACTCAACCTAGAACTGACCTTAACACATGCATGTAATCAAAATGGTATAAAAGCATAAAGGAGAAAGGGAATGGGTTAGGGGGTTCTAGGGAGGGGAAATGGAGGAAGGAGATGACATCTGTATTGTAAATAAATAAAATATCCAATAATAAAACAAACAAAAATTTCAAATGTTTATTCACACGGAAACAAATATATTTGAATTATATAACTTGAAAGTTTGGTGAGAAATAGGGTTCTTAAACATACTCAAATTACTGCCCCATAAAATATCCATTTTACCATAAAAAAGGCCATGAGTAATTTCCTTGGAAAAGGGAGAGAAGGCATCACCTTTGTCAAGTAACCAACGTCAATATCATAAATAATGATACAAATTAATTCCCTAAGCTTGGTGAGTGTCTTTCCTATAATGTATAAGTTAAATACCCTCATGAGAATATGCCAGACAAAGCAAACAGGAAACATTTTATAACCCATTTTGACTACATGTGTCAAAGTGAGTGTGTTACAAGGAAATCCAAGCAAAGTCTCAGGAACTGCCTCACACTGGGAAGAGTGAAAGCAGTATGAGATACTGTCAGATTCTGAAGTGGACCCTGAGAGCTAATGTTAGTGATGCTTCAGTACAAGCTTCCTCATTCTGATGGCTATGTCATGGCCCTGTAGGACAATAACTTCTCTGAAAGGGAAATACAATAAAAATATTCAAACATAATGGGCACAGGCTGGTAATTCAAATGGCTCAGAGAGATAATGCGAAGTACTTGTAGATTTTTTTTCAAGTATGAGGTTTTTTGTTTTTTTGTTTTGTTTTGTTTTAAAGTAAATGATACAAATGATAGAATGCAATTATAGAATTCTGAGAAGCATAGAGGAAGGATGGATCGGGATTTACTGAACAGACTACACATTCAGAGGGGATAGAATCTTTATCATCATGACTTCAGTGTGTTTTCTTTGGCGTCGTTGAATATAAATATTAGTTAAAATCCATCAAACTATACACTCAAAATCTATCAGTCTTGTTCTGTTATACTTTAATAAGCTAACTGTTGAAGATCCTGCTAATTAAAGGTCATACTCTACAGAGTTTAGATAGCTCCCCTGAGCTCTCCACAAACTGGAGAAATCCCTTTCCCAGCAGGGCCTTGCTTCTTTGCCTTATTTGGGGAGCCTGATCCCTACACTCTACCTGAGGAATGTCACTTAATCCATGACAAAATTACAGGCTCAACTTCCTGGAATGCCTTTCTGTGCAAATGAGGTATCCCCAGAACCTTAAACCTTAACCAATGAAACTTCACCCTAGGTTGAACCCCTTCCGACCTTCCAAGGTTTATATAGTCTTGTTTACCCCAAAATAAAGAGCACAAGCTGTTTCATTAAATATCATCTAAGAGGGTTGTTTCATTGAAGGTGTGCCAAAAAAAAAAAAAAAAAAAAAAAAAAAAAAAAAAGCTATAACACTGAAAGCTGTAACATTGAAATCATCAGAGAAGAACCCCTCCCACCCCAATCATTCACTACCAGACTGGGATCCTGTTGACCTACCTGACTTTGCTTTATCCTTCCCTGCCTGGTGTGTTTTGGTACCTGAACACTCCAATGATTCCTCTTCATTCTTCCCCACCTGGTGTGCAGCAGTGCTTGGACATCCCAAGGGAAGAAGCAAAAGATGGAACCACAGGTAACCAATGTAAAAATAACTGCATATATATATATATAATATATATATATATATATATATATATGCAGTGAGTGCTGGTAATCCATTTAAAATGCTTGTTTTGGAAATACAGGAGATATATGAGAGTAGTGAGAACAGGATCCAGGATCAAAGAAAAGAGCTTTTCTTTCCTAGATTTGGCTTTGGGATATGTAACTATAGTATGCTAATTATCTAAACATGATGAAATAAAGGTAATCCAGGGAGAGAGGCTGAAATTAGAAGGGATAAAGAAGATACAAACACAAAGATATCAGATGCCAAGACAGTTCTTGGGAAGAGAAGACCACGGTGTCTCATCAGAGGGGAACCTCACCCCCAGGACCATACAAGGGTGACTTCAGTATTAGAGCAGGCTTAAGAATTGGAAGTTTCACTTGATATCTTTGGTTTTACTTAGAAATAGAACTTGTGGTTATCTTTTTAGTATAAAGGATTTCATGACTAGGGGGATTTTAAAGGTGGTCTAAGCCTGAAATTAAAATACAAGTATAGAAGAGGCAAAGAATTTCAGTATTCTGATTGTACATTCAGAACTTTGTGACTTTGCTCACCTATCCAGAGTTCAGCTACAGGAAATAAAAATGATTTCCTAAAGTCTGTCCTTAGCCTGATTATGCAGCCTCAATCTTATTAATTCCTTAAGTCTACCATGCAGAATAGCAATGTGCTCAAATAAAAGGAACTGAAAGAAAATAAAGCAATAGACCAGAAAGAATTGTGTGGTGTCCTGTTCCATTTGATAGCCTGCCCAACATCAAGGGCTTAGGGCTAGATAAACCTGACAGTGACATATATTATGTTTTACTAGCCCAGTAGTATGGTGACATTTAAAAAGTGTGGAAATGACTTATGATGAAATAAGAGAAAGAACTTTGGCAGTAATGTACAGATTTTTTTTAAAAATGTTCTACTCATTGCTGATAAGTTTTGCTTCCAATACATATTTAAAAACAAATTACTAAAATATTATTTGTAATGAGAATATTGGTTTCTTTAGAAACTCAGAAATATTGTAAGAATGTGTTTTCACTTGAATCCCAGGTGTAGAATATGAGCCTGCTGGAGGTTGTCCACAACAGCTATGCTTTCCCTTGGGCCCTAGCGGGAGCATGACTTTGCTAACTACAGATACATCTTGCGAGTGTGTGACACTTGGAATTCTGGGGGTTCTTCTGAGTGTCTATAAATTCTACAGCCCCTAGGGGCTGTTGGTGAGTTGGTGGCTAGTGGTTGGTTGCAGTTTGTTAAGTAGTCATGCACAAAGAAAAAATAAGAAGAAAAAAATTAGATGTCCTGATGGCAAAGCTCATACTTGCCCCAAGGATCTTGAAGCCCCTAGTCAGCAGGAAGTAGTCTTAACAGTAATATCATCCAATCCCCCACTATTCATTTTTTCTCTCCTATCTAGTGTTGTAGCAGTTGAAGGATAGAAAAAGAGGGGTGGAGAAAGGTTCAAGAAAAAAACAACCCACTAAGTAGCCAAACACCAGCTACAACTATCAAATAGATTTGTATGAATAGTTTTACTTTTATAATTGAGAATCAAAGTTGTAACTATTTCTTTCCTCTTTCTGTTTCTGAAAGATATTTATCACTATCTAAATAATGTCAATAGAGAAAAACAACTCTAAATCCCTCTATTATTTGCTGTTAATGCTTCCTAATGAATTCATCTTTCATGGAATCCTTTACACAGGAAAAAGACTCTAGAGACCCCCTGCGTCTTCTCCTGCTTGGAAGAAGTCTCAGTCTTGGGAAAGTTAGGCTATAGCTGCATATTCATCTAATTTGCTAATTTATGGACACATCTGCAAAATTTACATCATGGTTTCCCTTAGGTCTGTTTTCCTTTTGTCTGGGGTCATGCCCATGAGCACTCCTGCCAAACTACTGTGTAAGGTATTTAAACATATTCCCATATGATTGTGTTAAACACTAGAGACAAAACGACACCCAAACAAACATATCCTAAACACCAAGCACAGTAGGCTGACCTGGTCACAAAACGCACTTAACAGAAACACTAAAAAAGTTTAGGACTTTCTTCCTGTGTAAATAATCTGGTGGCTAATTGAGCCAGATCTATCAGGAAAGGGTTTGCCTCGAAAAGGGTATGTTTTCATGTTTCCTCACTTAGAAGCACTGCCTACATACTAGAAACCATCCCTCCAAGGCAAAACAAACATAATTTCTTCTCCACTTCACGGGCTCTATGGTTTGAATAAAAAAAAGTCACACCATCCTTTTAAAATTCTTTTTTTTTTTTTTTTTTTTTTTTTAAATAATGTATTTTATTTCTTCCTTGAATTTTTCATACATGTATACAATGTATTTGGATCATATCCTTTCTCCACTATCTCCCTCCAAGTCCAGGATATCCCAACCTGTCCCTCTCCTAACTTCATATCGATGATGATAATAATAATAATAATAATGATAATGATAATGATAATGATAATGATAATGTCAACTATTACACACTTTTGTACAAAAAATGTACTTTTGCATATGCACTTCATAGAACACAATACGATTTTTATGGTTTAAAGGTTTTTATAAATACAACTATCTAGGAGAAAAAGAAAATTTTGCAAAGTGTCCTGCATATCCTTGTAATTGAAGCATCCGTAGTTGGATTTCTATCTTGTGATACCTGTTGTTAATAGGAACCATGTGCTTGGTCAATGAATTCTCGAACAAAATATATTAATTGAGAAGTTCTAGACAAGAAATTCTTCATCTCATTGGTTCTTCAGGAATGGCAAAGTATGAACACTGGAAGAAACTTATTACCCTCAACAACTATACAGGACCTCTCTCAAGGGTAGAGCCTTTGGTGCCCATTGAAGCCAGAGCTGTATGAGGTGCCTTTTTTTGTAGTGGCTTGTGTTCTCATACTAATTAGGTTACCCCAAAACCCTTTTGCAATGTCTAAAGGACTAAAGGAAGCCTGCCCCAGGTTGGTGTTTGACTGGTCAATAAAGTTACCAGCTGCCGATGGTTGGGCAGGGAGACAGAGGCCATAGTTTTAGAATTCCCGGAGAGAGGCCAAGGAAGGAGGAAGAGAATTCTTCCATGATGAAGAGGTAGGAAACAGACCCACCTGAAAGGTGCAAGAGGGAGTGTCAAAACATGTAGGTACAGGGGGAAAGCAGCATGCCAAACAGGATCCAGAGCAGAAAAGATGAAATATTTAGTAAGTATTAACTCAGGAATATTAGAGGATTAGTGATTCAGGTGCATGTTTTCACTGGAGTATTTTCCATATTCATAGGCTTCCTATACTAGCTATGTTCTATGTAGTAACTGAAAATGTCGGTGCCTACCAAAATCTTCCGAACACCATGCTCACACATACTCTAAACTTTTAAAATGCATTTCTTTACTTAGTGTACTTGGAGGAAGGTCAAGCATATGGAAGTCAGCGAAAAACATTCAGGAGTCTATTCTGTCTTTTCACTCTGTGCAGCCCAGGAACCAAATCATATACAGAAAATCATATAGGAGTACATAGTTAATTTCATTATTCTTTTAAAAACAATAATGAGAGAAAATTGTTGTGTTTCTGATAGGTATTTGAGCAGATTGCTCAATGATACTACTGAAAAAAAATGCACCTTAACGTTAAGTGAAACGTCACTTAAGCACTGGAATTGAAATCTTTCCCATAAATACCCCTCTAGGTAAATTTTACAAAATTATTTTATTAGTGACTATTTTCATGTTATGGCATATTTTTTTGACTTGGAGAACATGAGGCAACCAATCCCGCAAACACACACACATACATTGTACTCAGCTTAGAACCCTAATTTTGGAAATATATGAACCATAGGAAAAACTATCTGGGTACATTTTCTTTGTTTTATTTTGCTTGCTTTGCTTTGCTTTCATGTTTTGTAAAATAGTATTCTATCCAAGAACATTTTAGTGGCATCCGTCCTACCAGCTACAAGCCATATGTGCCTCTTAGAATATTTCGTTCTGCTTTCTGTTCACATTATAGGGTCAGAACACTCCCTTTATGTTGTGATATAACAATTGACCAGGAACATTTGTAGATTTAAAGCAGACACAGATGGACTCATGAAGTCATGAAGAAATTCATGAAGCCAGTTGTCTATAAATTGACAGATTCTCTTGACTGATTTCTCTTTAAATGATATTCTGTAGTTTATAACTTTTATTTAGTCATTTGATAAATCTACTTTCATATTATTTCCATAAATAATTTATAATTGAACAAATAATGAGGCTTAATTCTACAGTGGATTCCAAAAAATTCTTATGGTAAAAGGAAAGTTACCTTCAGATATTTCAGAGGGGACATTTGTCATAATGTAGTTTGTGTAAGATTTGGTGGCAACCAGAGGATCAATTCTCAACTTAGCCATTAAGGGCTCTGTAATCATGTTATTCATTAGTTCTATAGAGTAAATAGGAACTGTACAGAGACACTATTAAGAACCAGTGATCCAATGCATGCAAAATAAATAGTATGGTGATGTTATCCAATAACTACCAATCACTGTTCATTTGCATCGTGCCTGATTCATTTTTATTATCACTTAGCACCCATTGTTGTGCCTTAGATACATAACAAATGAAAGACAAAGTCGATAATTTTTAATTAGTTCTTGTTAACTAAAATAAGGCCTTTTGTATTGAAAGCATTTGGTAGGTAAATACTTAAAGGAAACAAATGTTTTAACTTAATAAACACACACTTACACACACACACACATACAAACACTCCGTGGTGGAATGAAACATACCAAATGAATGGATAGTAGTTGTTCTAATATTATCAATGCAACTGCAGTCTTACTTAAATGAGTAAAAACTGATAGAAGATGCCCCTTGTTTGATTTTTTTTCCCCTTGGCTCCTATTTCTTTAAATAAAACAAGCACTTAGTCACATTTAGAGCTGAAGATCGGCCTTAGAGAAGTGTTATAAAATTCTTTATTTTACAGATTACTACATGAAGACATGGGGAGACAAAGTAACTTGCACATGATCGTGACAGCAAATCCAAGATTACAAGTCAAGCCAGAAGAGTCTCAATGTCTATTCTTATTCTGCATCATACTGCATAAATTACACCTAAGGTATGATGGTATACCAGAGTGATTTAAACAAGACTCTGTGATGAAATTTTAAAGAACAAAATACATTTTAGATCAGTGAAATGCAAAGCAAGAAAGAATTCTTGCTGTTCCTGTCAAAATTTTAAGGGAATTAGTAAATTTTACCCTGACTTTTTTCCATGATTTATTCTAGCATAAACAACAGTGTGTTGCAAAATCATCAGTGATAAACATACATTGTTGCTTTTAAGGTGAAATTTAGGAGGAGAAAAGAAACAGTTCTTCATGGTGGTATTTGCTCTTTAAGGTTGCAGGAAACCTTCTGATGTATAGTTGATGAGAACTAACATAGAAGCCAACAACTGGACAATGTGACAGAAACCTTACAACATTCAGTCCTAAATGAGAAGTCTTCATAAAGCTCCTTACCTTAGGTATCAGGAATATATACTGAAAAGAAGGCCGAAATACTATAAGGACCAATGGGGATAAAAACCACCAAGAAAACAGTGCCTTCCAGACACAACAGCACTGATGCATGTCCAAATTCACAGAGACTATAGCAGCATGCACTGGACCTGCACAGACTCAAGCACGATGGTGTTCCCAGGGCTGAAAGGGGAAAGTGGACATACGCTCCATCCTTAATGAAGAAGGTATCTCCAATTGACAACTGCCTGTAAGGGAAAAATTAGTTTTCTCCAGTGAACTGAGTTTCTCTATATATACAAACACTCTTAAGACATGCTCAGCAGTAAAGGGCCAACACACAAGGAACACATGGTATGTTTTAGAATTTATTTGTTTGTTTGTTTGTTGTTTGTTTGTGTTGAGTTTGCTTTGTATCATACTGCAAGGTTTGAGCACTTTTGCCTAATTTTTGCTTTAATGTTATGGCTTCTTGTTTTGATTTTGTGTTTTTATAGGTTTGGAGTGTATGTGTGTGGTGGAAGTGTAGGGTGTGTGCGTCCATGCATATGTTTGTATGTGATTTTCTTGCTTTTATTTTATTTTTTTTTAATTTGACCATCTTCTTGAAAGAGACAGGGGCTGGCAGGAGTGGAGGAGGGAAGAAAACCTACAGCTGGATGGGTGGGGAGGAGGGGGGATCTTGGAGGAGAAGAGGGAGGGAAAACCATTATTGGAATATTTTGTATGAAAATCTATTTTCAATAAAATAAAAGACAACTTTCATGTGTATTTGTCTTCAAAGATAGGATTTCCCATCAGAACCTTACTAACTAAATGATATTTGGGTGGTTTTTAACCAGCCTGTGTCTAAGAATAAACCTCTGTTTGAATTAAAATACTTACTACATAATTACCACTAGAATTAGTTGCAATAAACCTTTTGGTGTGTCTAAAAGATAAGATGAGAAGAGTAATTGCTACTCTTGCTGATATTATCACTGTGATCATTATTCTACATTGTCCAAGACAGATAATAGCCTCATTTTTCACACTTTATAAAAATGGCTATCCCAACTCAGTTTCATATGATTATGTGACTGAGTTTAGCATGTGATTTTCCTGTAATTTACCACTATGTGCTTTACTACTGGACTTTGCTACTCACTTCAAAGTTTCAAAAGGTGCGATCATTCTACTGGCCTCAGTGGAAACTTAAACTGCCTCATGTTCTCATTCTTGTTTTCCCAATCGGCTACCCATACCACATCATTTGGAAATCAAGGTGAACATAAGAAAAGAAAACCTCTGCAAGATTTGCATGAAGCTAACATGGCGTGTAGTAGAAGTGCAATTTCATTTGCTTGTTTCATGTAGCGTCTTGGTCTGTTATAATAAATATGAAATTAATCAAGAAGATTATTTGTGCATATTCTGTCACCATAGAATAGAGCCTTATATGAATGTCTCCCAAAAACATTGTCGAGTTAATGAAACCAAAGCAAGAAATAAATTTTAAATTGTCAGTCAAATATTTGCAATTGCAACACTTCTTCTATATATACCACTTTTCCAGTTTGTGCATCCTTATTGCCAGAATCCAAAAGAATGAATGAATGAGATTTATTTCTTTGCCAGACTTACGATGTGTATAAAACCCTTGTCACCTTTAAGCAGACAATTGCTAGTTATTCATTGTCCACATGCTTGTAGTTGATTACCCTGGAGGCTGGTACTAAAGAAAGTTCATTTTTCAATGTGTTTGTTAGCAACAAACTCAGAATACTGAGCAAACAAGTCATTTTTCAAGCACAACAATTGTCATTCTTATAAAGTACATTTCAAAAATCATTTTTTTACTAATAACCCCAAATTATGACTAAAATTATATCAGAAAATATGTTGTTACAAAATAGGCATAATAAACCTTTTAATTTTATCAGTTGATACAGATTAAACTCTGTACTTTGATGCTAAAATCTAAAGTTAAAATTGATTCTTCAATAGCATTGGTAGGCAAGTAAAAACAGAAAACAGGCTAGAAATATTATTCTGTACATGAATGTAATATATTTTAGGGCGGGTACAAATTCTAGAGGTACACCCAAAAATCCATGATTTTAAAACATTTAGATACTAAAATTAGAAAGAATTTTATTTTTAAAAATTAGATCTATACATTAGATTGAATAAAAAAGCTTCAAAAATATAGCTATAATGTACAACAGAATTCTTTATCCCAGTAGAGTCCTACAAAAAGAAGTTTTAGATGATGTTTGCTCTCAAAATGAAATAATTTTCACCAGTCCAAAGTGGGGAATCTTTTAGAATACTTAGTTAAAATTTGACAAAATATACTACAAAAGTTTTTTTTTGTCTGATAATCTCAGACCTATATCTTCATTTTCTATCCATTTTAATGTATTACCTTAGCCAGTCATAGTGATGCATGCCTTTGGTTCTAGTACTCTGAGATAGAAGCATGCAGGCAGATTTCTGTATCCCAGCTGGTCTTTAATTCATTCATCCTCCTGCTCAGTTTTCTTAGTGCATGGGTGCATATGTGTATCATCATGGCTGGCTAACACACTGTTAATACAGTTAATTGTACAGCAAGACTCGGTATCCAAATGTCTATAAACCAGAAATTTCAATGTATGAGCGCAATGGAATATGGATAACTCATACCGAGAACAAAACAAATGAGTTAGTGATTCCACTGTTTGTGGTCTATTAGGATTCTCAATAGATTTGATGATGCCTAATAGCATTAATTATTGATGGCAAGACTTTCAGTTTCTTGACACAGGCAGGCATGATTTTACAGACATACCTAAAGATGACATTTCACTATGTATATGGGCCTTCCTTAGACCAGTCAAGGTAACATAAAATTATTTTTCGTATCTTCTAAACATTTAAATTTAAGGAAATATCAAAACCTATATCGCTTCAATAGTAGTCAAATAAAGTCATTGTCCCATGCAACATATTACTCAATCTGAGAATAAAGGTTTGGCTACTGTCATGCCTCCTTGTTTTATCTCACAGAAACTTAATTACTCATATACCAGTCAAAAAACATGTGTATTAATGTTCCCTAGAAATAATAGGACAAATTTTAACGAGTCAGTATATCAGCATGAGCAGTCTCAAGGCCAATGTGTCTTGCAATTAGACAATGGAAGAAGTCTTCATATTGTGCCCATGGGGCATTCCTCATAGTGGAAAAAAAAGATTTTCAGGAAATCAAAAATAGATCAAACTTAATGAGAGTTGCCTGCATAAGTAAAGCCAACACTTGTACTCATGCTGCATCTGGATTTGCAAAACAGCAGCACATTTGCTTATTTCTTGTGACAGAGAAGAAGTAAGATTCATCATAAATGTGTAGAATATATAGAAAATATAAAAAAAGACAAGTAAATATGCTGCATTTTCAAGGAGAAAACAGATGAAATCATCAAAATACCCATAATGTACTAAAACTTGTGTGCTTCATGGTTTTTGGTGGCTATTAAAATAGAGAGCTTTCTCACTACCAAAGTAAACACATGGGTGTTTCTCATAGCAATCTGGCAATGCCCAAACTTCTGCATTGACTGAAGGCAGTACTCCCTGTTTCCAAACACTCAGTTCCTAAAACCTGCTGGCTGGCATGCATCTGTGAAATTGAGTGAGCCCCTAGTTCAGCCTCCTTGGCCAGAATGAAACAGTCAGAACGATAAGAAAGTTATGTGAATTTGTAAGAGATACACGTATGCTGCTGGAGTCTAATAGAAATATTTTAACCACTGGCCTGAATCCAATCTGCACAGTAATTTAATAGACTATCAACCACAAATGCAATCCATAAGGCAAGTAAATGGGCACCAAAAGCAATAGGTAATTTTCCTGGAATAGGATTGGTAGAATCAAAGTAACCTCTGAGAAAAGTGAACCTGCCAGGCAATACCACATGGTCAACATCTTCAATAAAAAAGTAGAACAGATTAGACCCTATAATATATTACTTTAAAAAATATCAACAGTATAGAATATCAAAATATCTATTGTTTGAGTCACTAGTAAAATCTGTTGTTCCCTAAAATGTTTATCTTATTAAGTAAGTAGAAATTCTATGGGAAGATTACTAAAAGGCAGTTTTAGAGGTCATATAGGTATACATGAGTAAATAATTCACAGTTCTCAAACAACATATCATTTAAACATTCTTTTTACTATGATTTTTAAACCTTAAGTCATCCGAAGAGTTTAGAATATTCATTTGAGGAGCAAGGGGTCATACAAAGATATAGAAATGAAGCGATGCAAAGAAATTAATGCCATGACTTGGCCATGAGGATTTAAAGACTATGAATTCAAGGATGATGATCAATACCAGTCTGATACAACTAAATAGATTTCAATTGACTATAAAAAGGAAAGAAAAATTCTATAGTAGGGCATAAATGAAAGTTTCAGGTCTCTAGTGAACTAACTATCTAACTTAGAAGGTGTGGGACAAAATTAAAGAGATGGAAAGAAAGCAATGGGTCAGAATGCCCACTCTATCTGAGGTTTAAATTCTTTTTATCATATATTATGTCATTATGAAGAGAATATATGGCAAAAATATTACCTATCAGCTTCACTGTCAAATGTATTTCCTGACACTCATTTTAATGTCATAAAAATAAAATCCCTCTTATGCCCCTTTATTCCACTGATGTTCAGATTTCTCAAATGTGTGAAATAGAACAGCCAATTGCTTTTGATATTATGCAAGAGTTAACCTTGTTGTTGACACTGGATTGGTAGCAGGACAAAAGACAAATTTGGAGATAACTAAAAATACCTAGCACCATATGTTATCCAGTCACTTATTTAAGCACTAAATGAGTTTTTATAACTTGTGTGACAGTGTGCTCTATTGTGATATAACAGTCTAGACATTTTACATTGGCATTCACAAGTTATTAAAAAAGGCAATGGCCCATGTTCTCATAAGATGTGCTTTCTTCTATAAAGCATGAACTTTAAGCTAAATAACTGAATATGCAATTAATATTCCTAAAAATCCTACAGTGAAAAGATAAGACACTTTGATAGAGCAAAAGAATACAATATAGATAAAGTAAAGAAATTTGTAATCTGAATTCTGCAAAAATAATTAGAACATTAATGGTGGATTAGGTATGTGACAGAGGAAAAAGACATGTAAATGGTGGTCTGTGATATGAAAAGGCCATCATATTTCCAAGAAATTGAAAAGTAGACACTGTGGAAATTTCCCTGTTAGTGATGGAGAAGAAGAGACAGAAAAATAACCAAAGACTTGCAGCATGCAGGGATATATAGGGCTTATACAAATAATATTTAACAGTTTACCTGAGAAAAGAAGTCTGTGGTCTGGGCAAGAATCATAACAGGCTCAAAGAGCTCTGGCCAGCAGCAGGTCAGTAAGTTTTATAGATGAGATACAGAAGTAGAGAAATAATTTGACCAGCTAGAACATGGTATCTTCCTTATCTTGACAAGTGGTGAGACCTTTGCCTTAGACATGCATCTTCTGATGAATCAGCTGCTGTGATTGTGTCTTGGCTGCCTGTGCTCTTTGTTATACTCTTCAGTTAGATGGCCTCTTTTATTATTGAATCACTGAGGTTTTAGTTTCAGAGTAGAGAAACAATGAATGGACCAATCTCAAGTCCTTCCTTAACTTGGCAATCTAATAAACAGTTAGCTCTTTTCCCATAACTGCAATAGAGAAACACAGAAGGGTTTTATGAAAGAGGACAAGGCTAAAACTTAACTTATACAAAGGTTCCACTACCCCTGAAATCAGAGGAAAAATGTAGGGGAGTAAATGAAGCATAGGTAGCCAAAGTATCCATGGCATAGTAGCTCACTTGTCCAGTTTCCAGTAGGTCTCAGCCACTGACGGTTGGAGGGAAAGGAAGCACACAGCTTTGAAACAGACCCTGCGCTACCACTTACTTCTACAACACTCAAAGTAAAACTTTGGGAATAATTCTACATAAAATCATCTAAATGAAACAGTGTACCATGGAAGCTCACAGTAAAACAGAGCAGGACAACTGAATTTATAAAACTACTTGCAGGTTTACCTACCACAAGAACTCCTTAATACCTAGAAGATCACCCACGAAACAGAGGATACAGTCAAAGGTTTCAACTGTGATTAATTTGCCACTAATGTGGAAATAAGTTCAGAATTTATCAAACCACCGTGACTTTACTTTTATTATATGTAGTTATGGTAACCTAAGGCTTAAGGGAGAGGTTGTAAAAATAATATGCTTAGTAAGATGAAAAGTAAAACAAAACCCATTATTTACTCATAAGTAAATATTCATAAATCTGACAAAGAAAATCATTAAGCAGGTTTCCTAATGTGTCCTGAAGTATTTGTCCTCGGATGTGACTAGGGATTTAGGCACATTAAAATGAACACAGTGATGTGCAAATGCCCATATCAATAAAGTTAAAAAGGTTTGAATGATGTTAAACACGCTCCTTAGGGGTAGGCTAATTAGTAAACTAGAGAGTCTTAAAACTCTCAAGTGCCATATTTGAACTGAAGAAGACATCTACTAATGAACTCCCCAGTGGATGCAAAGTCTAGGTCTGCAGTGCTCAGTTTCAACTCTGTTAATGTACTAAAAGTAATGCATGGCTTAGCAAAGTGGGCTGGAAATGTGCATTGCACCAGAAGTTGAAGGCATTTCATATTTAATTTCTTGGTTATATTTAATTCATATAAAAATCAAGTACATCCAAATTTAGAAGATTAAGAAAAGAAAAGAAGGTGATTTTGAAGGAAATTTTATGTATTTGGTTAGGTTTATAATAAATAAAGAAGAGACATACCTATTTGAGGGGGAATGAGATAGTTTAAATCTAAATTTCTTGTTGTTTATATATCACCAAACTAAAAGAGGTAAACTCTCCCATTTTAGCAGGTTTCCTAGAGTAAAATTATTAACCTTTTTGTCTGGTATATTATTCTAAATGGAATGTTCTAAAACTATACAACCAGAAAAACTGTACAACCAAAAAAAAACCAGGCATTTTGTTTGAAAATCTGTACAGATGTGTTTGGTTTTCTTTTAAAATTTTATAATTACAGTTTAATTCAATATCAGTGCAAATTCGACTCATAGTTTGGCACCTGTGTCCAGTCTAGAAAACTGACAAAAGGGGTGCTGGAAACCAGGCCTGACTCTTTGCTCAGCTCTGTTACAGCTCCCTATGGGATCCTGGCACGCTTCTTAGTCTTAAAGAACTGAGTTATCTACAAAATGAAGAGCTCCGTGGAGATGTTCTCACTCCTTTAGGTATGTCTGCTGCCTTTAGGATTGAGCACTTGAATTTTGCTAAGATCTATCTAACACAGTTTTCTTTTGCTGTACTTTCTGGGTTATCTATTACCTAAATTTTTAATCTTTACAACCAGAAAAAGAGTTGCCAACAACTTGATGACACTTACTGCTCAACACCAAACTATGATTTCTTATGCTCCTCAGAGGATAATAAGGTATTTATTCTGAGCGCTGTGTCTTCCATAACCTTCCTCTGAGATCAGTCAGTGTTTCTCCATCTGTTAACAGGAGACTCTAGAGATAGTAAGTAGTCTCAGGAACCAAAACTTTATCAGAAAGCATTCCCTAATTAGATTTCCAAACAGGGTCAGAATACACAGGAGTTCCAGTAAGAGAAAATTATGCATGTACCCTGTATGCCTCCTTCATTTCCTGAGATAGAAAGAAGTTCCCAGACCAACTTGTCTAGGGTTTGAAAAAGAACAAGGCCAAAGCACACTTACAAATAAAACAAATCATCAATATTGAAGAGTGTTCATCAAGTCAACACAGCATACACACGTACATATGTGTGTGTGTTTAGCATTCTTATATTACGTATTATTCTACAATAGGATTTGGATAATTTACTTCCTAAGTAATTTAGGACTTAAAATAAAAAGTCGATGTCATTTCCTTTTGTTTTCTCTCCATAAAGGCAGAAAAGGGAAGGAAGGGAGAAGGCAGGAAGGGGAAGGCAGGAAGGCAGGAAGGCAGGAAGGGGAGGAAGGAAGGAAAGAAGGAAGGAAGGAAGGGAAAGAGGGGGAAAAGGGAGGAAAGGAGGAAGGAAGGAAGGAACAAAGGGAGGGAGGGACAGAGGGATGGAGAAAGAAAGGAAGGGAGGAGGAAAGGAAGAGAAAGAAATATGGAGAGAGGAAAGGGAGGAGAAGGAAGGAAGGGAACTATCTTACTGTGTTTGAAACATACTTGACTTGCAAGGCTGATGAAGGAGAAAGCCCTTGGAGGGCAATGAATACTGAATGTTTATTATGCTGTTCTCTGAGACTTGGGCAACAGAAATATATATATACATACGTGTATATGTATGTATATGATGTACATGATTGATTTACATGATGTATGTGTGTGTATATGCCTGAATATGTATATGCATATGAATATGCATATATACATATGTGTCTATATGTGTGTGTATTATATCATATATATATATATATATATATATATATATTTAAATGTATATGTATGCTTAATACTGGTATATACTGCATTCTATATACTCACCTTGCTTCTGTTCTTATCTTTGTATTTATCCTATAATATATATACCTTTATAGTTTGCTTCCATATCCTTTATAAAGACCCCTGAGCACTGCATTGACCTTAGCATTCAACATTTTTTTGCTGCTGTTTGCAATCTTAAGGTCACTGATCCTGATTATTAATGAGCAGACAAGTTTATGACTTAAGACAGCAAAAATGTTCCTTTATTCCAACCGACAAATACTATCTTGAATACTTATAATCTGAGCCTATAATTCCCACTAAAATCAGCATCAGCTATTTAGTCAGTAATCTAGCTTTCAATGTTACCAGCTTTTGAAACGAAAGTATCCGTAGGACCTAATGCTGTGGCACTCAGTAAAAAGTAGCTATATTGCATGATCATCTCCTAACACTTTGCCTATATTGTTTTTTAAGAAATAGAGTTTCTTGAGAGAATCAGAGACATTATATGCAAGAGAAAAGACATAAACATTGTTGCATATATGGTGACTACAAAATAATAATCTTGAGGCATGAGAGCATACAGACTCAAGAAATCAAAGAGTAGAGAGGCATCGGACCACCATGCTTTTCAGGCCCTGACCATGTAGGGCTAAAACACTGTTAAAGTTTTCTCATCTTTTTCATTTATAGTTATTTCTAAAGGTCATAGTTGATTCTGACTGTGGATCTCTAACATTTCATTGATGCTTAGAGAGTTCTTTAATCCTAGAATGAGGTACAAACACTTGATTTAAAATAGTGCGATGAACAAGAGGAAAGAAAGTTTTAAATAACATTTTTCAGAATGGTAGGATGAACAACAATGGTGATCAGTTTAAAACACTGAAGGAGGGTGGACAAAGTGGAAAATAAACAGAAGACGAAAAGTTAATTGGTCTTTATTAGCCTTAGTAGAAGATGATGAAGGTAGCAGAATGGAAATGAATTGCACTAACTGTAACACTGCTCAGTTTGATGCTGCAGGGGACGCTAACACAGGCAGAGCAGAGGAGGATGGGGAAACCAAAGACTGGATTTGAGGCAGAAAGGAAACTTCATAAAAGACTTGCTTTTCTAGTGGAGGAGGAAGTTCCAGGATGTTCTTAAGGAAACAAATGATATCAACAGAGTAACTTTTTTTTCCAGCGAACTTTTCTTTATCCCTTTCTTTTCTCTCATGAAAAAATAATTTTTTTCTTATTCTGAACAACTAATGGTGTTTGTTTGCTTTCTATGCTTATGTGTACTTTTCTGTGTCAATTAGTATAATTGATTTCAGATAGACCTGAGGCTACTCTTCATCAAAAATGGCCAGCTGTCTTACCTTAAGAAGTTTAAAAGCTCTTATTTAGTTTTAGACAGAGTTGACTCTCATAGAAAAGGTAAATATGGCCAAAATCATTTTCTTGTAAATAATACTATATTGCAGACAAATAAATCATTAAAAAATAGGAAAATAGCTGAATTGGAAACTTAAGGGTTCTTCGGAGTGTTGGATGGCGTTTTTTGGGGCAAATATGTGACAGAGTGTTTTCCTGAAGTGGACACAGGTGAAAGACTAAGGCAGACTCTTGAAGGCACAATTCACTGAAACAGACACAGGAGAGGATGTTCTGACAAAGCAAACATGTGAAAGGACACATGATGAAGGATTCTTTACTAACAACACACATGTATTGGTCCTGCCTTACAATGCATAGTTGAGCTACATTTGTCAGGACTCCATAGAAAGAAAAGCACCAAAAAAACTTCTAGGGTTGTGCTGTAGTTTCTTTCAAATCCCATGGACTTGGGCTTATTGGATGCACATACTGAGGCAAGACCCATGAGGCACACTGAGGATACATGATGTTTGGAGGGTATAAATAGGACTCCAAGGAGTGACAGAGGCAGAACTTGGCTTACTGTTATGGCTAGTTGTGCAATGCTTGAAGGTCTCGTGTCTTTGTTGACCTTTGCTTCCCTGAAAGAGACTCAGCCAAGAACTTCTGGTTTCCCCCCAGGTCCTTCCTGCTGAGTCAAGCCTGGGCTGAGGCCTGGCTGTCTCTGCTAGGTTGTGTCAGCACTTTTCTAACCTGACTCTACCAGACCGGACTGCTGGTGTATCCATGAAGTGTTTGCGGGTGGATAAAGCTGCCATTGCTGACCTGTGAACTGAACTGCCAATTTCCAGACAACACAGATAGGAGTTGCTCCAAAGAACCTTTCTAAATGGGCCCACTACCCTCATATCCTTTCTACAAGTGAGATTAAAGTTCAATAACCATCATAAGAAATTACAATTACATCACTTCCCCAAAATGATATAAGCATACAAATGACCCATATTTGTAATCAAACATGACTATTAGTCTATGGCATGTGTAAAAGGTTAATAGTTTCTAAATGCACCCTATTATTTTCCAGTAATTGTTCCCATCCCAGACTCCTCATGCATTCATTTTGTTTGTTTGTTTGTTTTTGTTCGTTGTTGGTTGGTTGATTGGTTTGGTTTGTTGGGTTGGTTTGGTTTTATTTGGCTTGGTTGATTGGGTCGGTTTGGTTGGTTGTTTTTGTTTGGTCAGTTGGTGGGTTTGGTTTGTTTGTTTTTTTGGTTTGGTTTGGTTTGTCAGGTTGGTTGGATTGGTTTGGTTGTTTTCCATGAAGCATTGCCTTCTGTTCTCTTTTTTAAAGATACAAAACAAGCATGTATTTCTTCTTTCAATGTTCTGAATGCTATTGAACAGAATATTTTCTCGTGTAAATTTTAGACCTAAATTCCTTGAGACATCAAGCAAACCAGTATCATCAGGGTCCCCTATTCATTCTTTCCACTAGTAAATAGTTCCAGGTCACTGGCCCATGAAAAGCTAATTCTTCTTTGCCACCACTTCAGGGCCTAACCAACCAATGAGGAGCAGATCCTCGCTCCCATTCCTCCCTTCCATCCTGGCCTAGGATGCTTTTGATGCAACTTGATTACTTCAGGCTCAATCTTGTTTGGAAAATGAGTCTAAGTGTGGAAAGAATTCTGTGTCAAAATTTTTTTTGTAGTTTTCCCTTTATACCAACTCCTTTTCTCTCCAAATCATCCTAAAGGGGCACTTAATCTGTAACAATTTCACTGTCACATACACCTTTCAACTACCTCAAAAGGAAGGTCAAGGTAATATTTACTTTTGTAAAAAAAAACACTGATGTAAATATTGAGAGAAAAATTGACTTCTTTCGGAGAATTAGGAAGCATCTTTTAGGAGAGGACAAATGAGAAGAGTAGGCTTTGATGATCTGAGTATAAGCAAAGCAAATTTATAGGAAAGTAGTAAGTGTTCAGAACAAACTGTTCTTCCCTGTAGTGTATATTTCCAACTAATTGTCATTTCTTCTCAGGTTTCTTATCTTTTTGATCACTAATGACATAGTTTGAAGGTATTATACAATTTACTTTTTAACATAGTTGTTGTGCATTGAAACCTACCATATTGAGAATCCAGGGTTCCAGTCTGATCAGTTTATATTACTGCCTTTATCATAATTATATTCACATCTAACTCTTCCTTACAGGCTAGATTTTTGGTTAAGACCTAGTTGATGATCAACATAAGAATTCAAAAGTATAAGGGTTATTCCACTGTTCTTTTAAATAACTTTTTACTGTATTTTTATGATTTCTGTATAGAGGAGGGTCAAGGAAACATGCTCCATGCCACATGGATGGAAGTCAGAGGGCAATATGAGGGAGTCAATTCTTTCCACATCTGCTATATGACTTCCAACGGATCAATTCTGGTTGCCAGTCTTAGGGGTAGCATCTTTGCCAGTTGAGCCTCTTAGCAATGGATTGCACTTTTCATGCAGTTGCTTTTCTGTAATCAAGTTGTATGCTTTAATGTCTCCTCTTGAATTCCATCCCAGTTCACAACCTCCTTGTCCAGTAGGACACAGCTGCTCCCACATCATTGCTCTCACTCTTTCCAGATGGTTTACTGTTAACCAGGCTTTCTATGGAATACTCAGTACCTCCATATTTGTCAGCAAGCCAGATATTTAAGCAGATATGGTATTTAAATAAGATTTAAGCTCTTATCTTGTATTCTTTGCTTGGCTCCAGAAAATCTTCTAGCTTCTAGCTTCCTTGCTGCTCATGGGCCTTGTATTCTGACACTGATCTTCCTGTGATTTAACTAAGCTTGGCTAAAGAAACCCGCAAGGTAAGAAAACAAAGAAACTCATAGGAATGATTCTGAAATACATTGAGGTTCTGACATATATGGTCATGTGCTAATACTGGACTTAGTCAATGACAGATCATCTACAAGAAGGAAGTCACATGAGATTACAATGGAGCTGAAATTCTACAGTTACTAAGAGGCATCATAGGCATCATAGCACAATACAGTACACCTATGCATAATCAAGTCTACTATGCTGACATGGTACACAAACAAAATGAATACAACTGTGTGTGGTACATGATATAAGACAATGAAAATAAACTAAGTTATTGAGTATATATTCATTTCAGTATTCTATTATGTTGGCATGTTCTTTTGTAGAAAGAATGTTACCACTAAAAAGTGTACATACACAGAAGGCTTATTTAACTCATGTTTATGTATTTTTATTTTACACTTTAGCACACCATTTTTTTTTTAAGGCTGATTCAATCTTGTATTTTGTTCTGCGTCCCCTAGATATTCAAATCCCTTTGTTCATGTTGACAGTAAGAGACCATGGGCCGAGATATATAGTAGGCATCTCTATCTGGGTTCAGATAAGTATACCTTATGATGTTCACATGATGACAAAATCACCTCGGGATGCATCTCTCAAAATGCAGCTCCATCATTCAGTAACACATGAGTGTACTTATCTCTGGCTTCTGCTGCTTTCCAATCACACCTCCCAAGGTTTCCCCATATTCCTGTTATAAAGCTGTCAGCTAGCTATTTGGGCAGTTTATGCTCCATGTCTGGATCTCCTTGTTTTTCATGCTGTTCAGAGTTTCCTTTTTAAAATTCCCAGATGCTTTTCAAGTGTGGAACTCTGATCATTGTCACTTGGAGCCTGTTACCATGTGAACAGCTGCACCGGAGAAGGGTGGTACACTCAGGTAAGGAAACAACACACTCAATGGCCTCAGCCTGACAAATTGTGTCTTCTCTGAATTGCTGTTTTCCTTACTTATATCTTCAGTGCTTCTAAGTAGTTATTTCTTTCACATACAGTGTATTTTTTTAATTTATTTTTTCTTTTTTTTTTTTTGCTTTATCATTTTCTTCTTCTTTTTTTTAATTTTATTTTTTATTAGTAACTTTTTAAAAATGTTAATCAAAGGCTTTATAAGTTTGGCAATGCTCAATAAAAAGATGCCCATACAATCAGAAGTGTAACCCCAATAGCCAACCTAAACATACCAACTATCTTTGACTGGTGGAGACAGGGGAATATCTACCTCCATGTTCCCCTCTCCCCCATCTCGTTTCCTAGATCCTCCTCTCCTTCTCCTCCTTCTCTCCTTACTCCTCCTCTTCCTCTCCTTACTCCTCCACCTTAACTCCTCCTACATATCACCCTTCCTGTTAAAATACAAACTTTTCTCTCAAAATACAATTAGAGCATAACTATACCAATTTGTATCAGTAAGGTACAAGATAGACCTAATACCCAGTCCATCATTTTGTTGACTAACCAGAACCTCTGTCATCTTTCCTAACTAAAACACTTAGTTCTGAACCTGGCTTTTTTCTTGGCTTTAGAACGAATGTCAGCTGAAAACCATCCTCTCAAATCTTTTCTCTCAAAGTAAATAGCCAGGATTGGCTATGAGACTATAAGTCTTCAACCCTGTCAAAATCCAGAATGACTGAACTAACTGAAATTATGGGAACCACAAAGCATAGCTTCTAAAACTTAGTCAATTTATAGAGACCGATGAACACCTGGACAGTCCCTATACTACAAAACATTGGGGCATCTGATCTTCAGCCTTCTGGCCCAGGATCATCTGACAGACCTAGTGATGCAGAATTATTAAGGGCTGATTACTCTGTATTGGCAGATAATCAGTCGACTATTCTGTAAGTGTGTCTTTTTCAGGACAGTAATTTGTCTGTTGATAAAAAAGAGGCAATTCTTGCCTAGTGGCTGTCTCACCACAACTGGAGTAACTCCAAAGATGTTCAATTTCTTCTTAGAATCCAAAACAGGAAGCAGTCAGGAGCAGACAGGTCTCTAATCAAAATGATCCTTAATACAGAAATATTTGTAATGTCAATTCTGTGGACTGACTTTTTGAAAACCAACTATCCATGTAAGGCAATCTGGACTGTTGTCTGTTAACACCTCTCAGCTATTTCTAAATAAAATATAGAAAACACCCTAACAATAAACTCAGAGCCATAAATTTGCTGTAGGCCCTTAACTCACAGGCTAACCATCTCAAATCAGTTAAAAAAGTTAAGGACTGGGTCTAAGCCTTGCATTCCTAAATGTGTTATATAGGTACAATGCCTATCAGAGTAACAATATTAATCTCACTTTTATATCAATAAGAAACTCGTAAACATAGTAAAGAAACTCCTAAACATAGTTAAAGCACAATATACAGCAAACCAGTAGCCAACATCAAACTAAATGGAGAAAAACTTGAAGCATTCCCACTAAGATCAGGGACTAGACAAGGCTGTCCACTCTCTCCCTACCTATTCAATATAGTACTGGAAGTCCTAGCCAGAGCAATTAGACAGCAAAAAGAAGTAAAAGGAATACAAATAGGAAAGGAAGAAGTCAAAATATCACTATTTGCAGATGATATGATAGTATACTTAAGTGATCCCAAAAACTCCACCAGAGAACTCCTAAACCTGATAAACAAATTCAGCAAGGTGGCAGGTTATAAAATCAACTCGAACAAATCAGTAGCCTTCCTCTACATGAAAGATAAACAGGCTGAAAAAGAAATTAGGGAAATGACACCCTTCACAATAGTCACAAATAATATAAAATACCTCAGGGTGAACCTAACCAAGCAAGTAAAAGATCTGTATGACAAGAACTTCAAGTCTCTGAAGAAAGAAATTGAAAAAGATCTCAGGAAATGGAAAGATCTCCCATGCTCATGGATTGGCAGGATTAATATAGTAAAAATGGCCATCTTGGCAAAAGCAATCTACAGATTCAATGCAATCCCCATTAAAATACCAACTCAATTCTTTACAGAGCTAGAAAGAGAAATTCTCAAATTTATTTGGAACAACAAAAAACCCAGGATAGTGAAAATCATTCTCAACAATAAAGGAACTTCTGGAGGAATCACCATCCCTGACCTCAAGCTTTACTACAGAGCAATAGTGATAAAAACGGCCTGGTATTGGTACAGAGACAGGCAGGAAGATCAGTGGAATAGAGTTGAAGACCCTGAAATGAACCCACACAACTATGGTCATTTAATCTTTGACAAAGGAGCTAAAACCATCCAGTGGAACAAGTACAGCATTTTCAACAAATGGTGCTGGTTCAACTGGAGGACAGCATGCAGAAAAATGCAAATCGATCCATTCCTATCTCCTTGTACAAAGCTCAAGTCCAAGTGGATAAAGGACAGACACACTGAAACTAATAGAAGACAAGGTGGGGAAGACCCTCGAATACCTAGGCACAGGGGAAAAGTTCCTGAACACAACACCAATGGCCTATGCTCTAAGATCAAGAATTGACAAATGGGACTTCATAAAATTGCAAAGTTTCTGTAAGGCAAACTGTCAATAGGACAAAATGGCAACCAACAGATTGGGAAAAGATATTTACCAATCCCACATCCGATACAGGACTAATATCCAATATATACAAAGAACTCAAGAAATTAGACTCTAGGCAACCAAATAACACTATTAAAAAATGGAGTAAGGAGCTAAACAAAGAATTCTCAACTGAGGAAATGCGAATGGCCGAGAAGCACCTAAAGAAATGTTCAGCATCCTTGGTCATCAGGGAAATGGAAATCAAAACAACCCTGAGATTCCACCTCACACCAGTCAGAATGGCTAAAATCAAAAACTTAGGTGATAGCAGATGCTGGCGAGGAGAGAGATGCTGTGGAGAAAGAGGAACACTCCTCCATTGTTGGTGGAATTGCAAGATGGTGCAACCACTATGGAAAACAGTCTGGCAGTTCCTCAGAAAATTGGATATATCACTACCTGAGGACCCAGCTATACCACTCCTGGGCATATACCCAGAAGATGCTCTAACACATAACAAGGACATATACTCCACTATGTTCATAGCAGCTTTATTTATAATAGCCAGAAACTGGAAAGAACCCAGATGCCCTTCAACAGAGGAATGGATACAAAAAATGTGGTACATTCATACAATGGAATATTACTCAGCTATTAAAAACAATGAATTTGATAAATTCTTATGTAAATGGACGAACTAGAAAATATCATCCTGAGTGAAGTAACCAATCACAAAAGAACATACATGGTATTCACTCACTGATTATTGGATTTTAGCCCAGAAGCTTGAAATACCCAAGATTCAACTCACAGACCACATAAACCTCATGAAGAATGATGACCAAGTGGGGGGACAGAAACTGAAGGAGGGGCCGTCTACAGACCATTCCACCTGGATATCCATCCCATGTGCAGTCACCAAAGGTAGACATTGATGTGCATGTCAGGATGTACATGCTGACAGGAGCCTGATATAGCTGTCTTCTTAGAAGTCTGCAAGAGTCTGACCTACTCAGAGGCAGATGCTCACAGCTAACCATCAAACTGATCATGGGGTCCCCAATGGAGAAGACAGAGTGAAGGCTGAAAGAGTTGAAAGGATTCACGACACCATGAGGAAAGCAACAATACCAACCAACCAGAGCCCCCAGGGTCTAAACCACCAGCCTGGGAGCGCTTAGGGAGGGACCCATGGCTCCAGCTATATATGCAAGGGAGCTATATATAAGTGGGAGAAGAGATCCTTGGTCCCATGAAGGCTGGACGTCATGGGGGGTGGATACTCGAGGGTGGGGAGGTGAGGTATGGGGGAAGGTGGGTGGGGGTACACCAATGTGGAGGCAGGAGGAGGGGGGAAGGGATAGTGAGTTCCTGGGAGGGAGGGGGGAAATGGGGTAAGGAGAGAACATCTGAAATGTAAGTAAAATTTCCAGTAAACAAACAAACAAACAAACAAACAAAAAACCACGTACCAATGAAAACCTTAAATTTGAAGTCTAAGTAAAACTTCAGCTTAATAACAATTATACAGATTTCTACCAATATGTTATGGCTATGCAATAAATCCTAGCTATTCTGCCCTGTTCCAACAAAACCACTACTTTTCCCTAGAAAGTCAGCCCAATATTAACTACCTCAGTCCCCAAGCCCAGGGAATAGGGGCACCGACTCTTCATTAACTTCTTCAAGCTGTTTGCGGGCGTTGAGATATTATAAGGGGGTGGGGTGAAGAGTAAATTGATGAGCCTCTGACGTCTGTGTCTTCACTTCATCCAGCTGAGATTCCAGGACATCAGAGTTTCGAACAGGTCTGCTCAGCGTGCTTGATGAGTAGATACACCAAGACTGTGTATTCTGCAATATATAATTCTCAAAACAAATTTTAGTATCAAGATATTTTTTTTGAATTCTGGAATCTAGTCTTCTGGTGGCCTGTCTCTATCATATCTAATCCATATAATTCTGGGAGTATCTATGTGGGTGTGCTCCCACCATCCTCCCATGTATCTAGTCTGTTCGCCTATGTCTTTTTAATGGGGAATTGAGTCCATTGATGTTATAAAGGAACAGTGATTGTTGATTCCTGTTATTTTTTTATTAGAGGTGGAATTATGTTTGTCTGGCTATCTTCTTTTGGATTTGTTGGAAGAGGATTACTTTCTTGCTCTTTCTAGGGTATAATTTGGCTCCTTGCTTTGGAGCTTTCCTGCTATTATCCTTTGTAGTGCTGGGTCTGTAGAAAGATAGTGTGTAAAATTGGCTTTGTCATGGAACATCTTGGTTTCTCCATCTATGATAATTGAGAATTTTGCTGGGTATAGTAGCCTGGACTGGCATTTGTGTTCTCTTAGGGTCTGTATGACATCTGTCCAGGATCTTCTCGATTTCATTGTATCTGGTGAGAAATCTGGTGTAATTCTGATAGGTTTGCCTTTATATGTTACTTGGCCCTGTCTCTTACTGGAGCCTGTCTTTCCTACTATCTTGGTTGTTTCAGAACTGTGTGGGGTGGGTGCTAATACTGTGTTTAGAGCTGGGGCCCAAGATTTGCTCAGTACTCAGGTCCAAGATCTGGTCAGTGCTTGGGCCCAGACTTGATGGAACCAGTGCTTTGGGCTAGGAGTGAATTCCTGGGTCCTAGTGGGTCCCAGTTACTCCCTGTTTGGGACAGGTGTTGTTGTCTCCTTACTTAAGATGCTGCCCAGGTTAGAGCTCCTGGGAGGCCCACTTCCTCTGGGTTTTGTGAGATTGGGTACAGAGTTGCCGCCCCGGGATCTGCTCAGTCTACAGTCTATTTTATATTTAGTGTTTTGTCTATATGAATAACTACTCCCTTGTTTTTTTTTTTTTGAATACTTTATAATTTTTGGCTGATAAGGGATGAGACAATTATTTCTCACTATCAAATATTAGTATCTGTAGTATGCTTCAATTTGATTAAACATCCTTTATCATGGTAATTATCTTAATTATATTCAGTTTTTATTTATAAATATTTCATTTTAGACCTTATACATATTATGATTCCATGAATCACAATTATTAAGATGATGACCCATAAGTATAAAATCATAAAATGAAATAATCAACAACCAAATGCTTAAATATTCAGTTATCTGTTGCATCCAATGCAACAAACTGAACTAGAAAAGGAGACATGAGACAATGTTGATTTTTAAAAAAGAGATTTCATGTGTAAAAGGTAAGAGGATTTATATACTGACTGTCCAAATCTTATTTATAGTACTTGATAGTGAATGAGCATAACACTGTAGTGACCATGACTCCTACTTGTAAGCAAGGAATTAATTTTGTTCTAACAATCGGTATTAGAACAGCTGAGATAATGTAATAAAGAAGAAGTTATAAGGAAAAGTACTGGTAAATTTAGGCATTTTGTTTGGAAGAAGAGAGATGAGAGATAAACAAAAAGAGAGTGAAAATAGGAATATTTTCAATAAGAAATGAGACAGGAATAAGAGTGTACTTATATACTGTAATGTGGAATAAAGTATCCAACTTCATAGCCCTCACTTCTCCAAAATATAGCATTTCTCTTCAAACATTTTTGTACAATTTCCTGCCACTTAGCATTATTATTGCTCATGAGTCTAAAGAAAAAGTTGTCTTGATATCAAGAAAAAAGTAAGACTTAATTGTATTTGAGTAATTTTTTTTATTAGAGACTTGTAGCAATTTAATCATAACATTATTTCCCAGCTACACCTTTGGTGAGCCAAAACCACCCCTTGCAGTGTGACAGTCACATTTCCAAATGTGGTAGACAGGCCCAAACAGATACAATCTGGTGTTGGATTGTACTTACAGTCCCACAACAAGGTAAGCAGCAAAGGCAAGAATTATTCTGAGACTGAGGGTATGCTGACTACAGTCATATCAAATAGAATAGGGAGCCTCAGAATTATGTGAGATTGTAAAAGAGAAAATCTAAGAAACTCCCTTGCAAGGTTACGGGAGAGAAATCAGTATAGCAAACACACCTTCAAACACATAATTTATTGAAACATTCAAGTCTTTCTTAGAAGAAGGAGAGTTCTGGGTCCACCACAACTAAATTGTATTAGGTCTCTTTCTTGGATTTGCACCTAAGATCTGATTCACTAGTGTCTGGAGATCTAAAATGGCTGAAAAAAAATCATTACCCAAAGTAAATAGAGAAGGTTTAGAAATTAAATTCCAGGGCTATGAAGAGAATATGATGCAGAAATATTACACCAGTGGTAGTTCTCAGAGAATCAAAAAGCAGAGACTGTAATGGATGTTGTAAGTCTTACCTTAAAATTTGAAGCTGTAGACCTTCTTTTTGAAGATTAAGTGTCCTTGAGTCATAAAAATGTACTGTGAGACACAAAATTCATAGCACAGCTTATAAACTGTACCATGCTCTATGTAGTACTGAAATTCAAGCATCTTAGCTGATAGGCCACATAGTTGAACAGAGATTAGTTTGGAGAGGAGATGTGGCAATGTCAAGTTACAGAAAAACAACAACAACAAAACAAACAAAAGCAAAAAGAAAGATGTAGCTTGTTGAGTGAACCATGTGAATAATGCTTTGGAAGCACCATGGTATTAAGGCTTTAGAAAGGGGCAAGAAAGTAGATATAAAAAGAAATGCACAAAAATAACCTTAATATATACATTAATTTTTTCTATTGATCTCTTATTGAAATTAGTTTTTCATCATACAATCTATTCTGACTACAGTTTCTCTTTCTTTAAATCCTCTGAGATCTACCCCACCTCTGCTCTGATGTGAAGTTACACTTTTTCTGATACAGTCACGCATCTAAAGAATAATAATAGAATAAAATCAAAACAAATAGGAATAGGACAAAACAAACAGAAGAAAAAGAGCCAATTGGAAACAATTACAGAAGTGGACACATACATGTTTGCACACACAGAAATCTCATTAAAAACAAAAACAAAAAACAAAAAGCAGGATCTATAATACATATAAAGAACCTATAAAATAAAAAATAACATAAAAATTAAAAATTAATTAATTAGTTAAATGCAAGACAGTAGAGAGAAGCTAATTTTTCATTTACAAATGATTATAAATTAGATATATCTTCTACCTTAAGGATGGGGTTATGTTCACTTCTTTTCTCTGTACTTAGATACCATCTGGCACAGATCTGTGTGGACCCTCTGCATACTGCCACAGGCTCTGTAAGTTCATATGTAAGTCAGATCTACTGTGTCTAGAAGGCCTCCTTTTGTGCCCTTCATCCTCTTTGGCTCTGTCTTTCTATCTCCACTTCCACAGAGTTTCCTATGTCTTAGGGTAGGGATTTGAGGGATGCATCACATTTTGGACTGAATGTTCAAAGGTCTCTCACTCTCTGCACATGATCTGGTGTAGGTCTTTGTATTTGTCTCTCATCTGAAGCAGGAGGAAGCCTATCTGATAATAGCTGAACAAGGCATTGATATGTGAGTATAGCAGAATGTCATTAGAAGTCACTTTATGGATATCTACTTTTAGCAGAACAATGGTATTTTATTTTCCCCTGGGTTCCTTACCTTTTTGTTCTCAGGTTCTTGACACTGAGCATTGTCAGGGATGTGACCCATCTCATGAAGCGAGGTTTACATTCAATCAGATAGCGGTTGGTTTATCCCACAAGCTGTGTGCAATCCTCCTAATTACATGACTTGCAGACAGGACACCGCTGTAGATTGTAGTGTTTGTGGGTGAGTTGGTGTTTATCTTTCTGTTTTGATAAGAGTGCATTGCAATACTATAAACCATAGTTGTTTTAAAAGTTGCACTCCCATCAGCAATGGATGAGTGTTCCTTTAACTTCATATCCTCATCAGTTTTATTTGTTTTATTGATGTTACTTGTTCTGTATGATACAAGATGAAGTCTCAAAAGTAGTTTTTGTGTTGCTATTCCGCTAATTCTGATGTAAAGTTTCCATTAAGGTTTTCAACCATTAAAGTTTTCTCTGAGAACGTTCTGTTACCTTAATTAGCCATTTTTAATTAGTGTTTGGTTTGTTTTTGTGTTTTGAATTTCTTGGTTGTACTTTTCTTGTATTTTGTTTTTTTTAAGGATTCTTTATAGTTTGTTTGTTAGTTAAATCCTTGATCTGAACCTGCCACTTCAGTGGCTTTGCCTTCACTTCATTGCTTCCCATTTATTGATTGTTGTTCTTAGTACCATGTGTTTTGGATACTTAGTTCAGAACACTTTTTTCTCTGTATCAATAAGCTTCAAGACTTTACCTATAGTTCTTTTCAGTATCAAATTCAGGTATCTAGTCCTTATTTGAGGCTATTGACCATACGTAGTTCTAGAGTTTGTGCAGGAATAATAATCTAAGAGCTTTATATTAACAATTCTAATTTTATACGATGACTCCATAAAAATTCTTTAAAGCATTCTGTAAAGGACATATATGTAAAACTGATCTCTTCATCTTATCATCTGCAGAAATCTTTTAGTTTAGCAGTGAACTAGTCCTCAGCAGGTACTTAGTCAAACTAGACTGAACTGTGATAAAGACAAGAAGTAAGCAAGAGATACTAAAATGAGCTAAACTGAATAGGCCATAATAGGATCCAGAGATTATTACAGGAAGAATGGTAGGTCCAGAAATTTCTAGAGTGGGCAATGACATGATAAAGAGATTTATTTTGATTTGCCTGAGGAGCCATTGTACATTTGGTTTTATTAGTGTTGCTCAAAAGACAGAGTCACAAACTTCCATGAAGAATAGAAATTCGAATCTTTGAAGTCTCAAATATCATCTACTCTCAAAGGGTCTTTCCTACCTCTTTGCTTTAGCACAGCCACATACACAGCACACCTTCTCCAGTACTATAAGTCATGTATTTAAGTTTTTATATTATTGTTTTTGTTGTTGTTGTTTTATTTTGTTTGATTTTGGCACCATTTCCTTCTGTGCCCAGGCTGGTTTTAAACTTGTAACAATTCTCTGCTTCATCACCCCAAGTTCTTGTATTATAAGTAAGGTTCTCTATCGGTACTGAACTGATAGCCTATACATATTATACATTTACAATTTATTAGATTGGTTTAAATTGAATGTCTTCTACACAAAAGAATTCATATTTGT
>JAJTUV010002420.1:0-144041 GCA_021653895.1 Mastomys natalensis
AAAAGGTTACCCTAGTTTCTTCAGAATTTGATGCACAGCTAGAACATAAACAGTGATCACATTTCCAAGGAGCTGAGGGAACCCTCTGGCCACTCTCCTGCGGATGCCCCAGTTGCCTGGGTGACACACAGCAAGCCACTCAGATCTTCCATGAGTTTCCTCAAAGGGCCATAATGCTTTTCCATTAGTCTTGGCCATTCCAGAGTTAAGCTTCATTCTGGGATGGTTTTCTGCTGCTCTCAGAACAGGTATTGATTTCTTACCATCTTCAAAGGAAGCTCTGAGGAACAACAGAGCTGTCCCAGCAGGTAGGGACTCCTGGATCCCTTGTTTAAGTCCCCTTTAAAGGTCACTGAAAACCTGGCTGAAGGGAACTGGTTCCAGATAAGTGTTTGAGGATGAAAAAGGAAGCAATTTTCAGAGCCAAAAAGCCCTCAAAGAAACAGAAAGCATAAAAGACTTCGCTAATTCAGATGCATAGCATTGATGGGTTTGGTATACATTTTCTGATGGAGAGCTGCTGTTTGATTTGGTGATGCAGAGACCAAGGGCCCTTACAACACTTGACAGTGGAAGGAAAAGCCTGTTAGTCTTATCATCAGGAGTCGGATTGCATATATGTGTGTGTGTGTGTGTGTGTGTGTTTCTTTAATGAATGAAGATCATTCATTCAACCCACAAGGCTTTGCTAATATATTGCTTCTATTCTCACATTGTTTCCAAATGCCTGACAAAAGCAATTTAATGGAAGTCAAAGCAGTTTATTTTGGCTCCCAGTTTGCAGGTGTGCTCTGTCTCTATGGGGAAGACATGCCAGCATGAGTCTAAGGCTTCCGGTCATGCTGCATCCATGATCAGAAAGCAGAGCAAAATGAATGCTGGGACCCAACCCTGCTCCCCACTTCTTTCCTGTTTATTGAGCCATGGATTGCAATCCATAGGATCCTGCTATGTACTTATAAGATCCTGCCATACACATATAGGATCCTGCTATACACTTATAGGATCCTGCCATGAACATATAGGATCCTGCTATGCACTTATAGGATTCTGCCATGCACATATAGGATCCTGCTATGCACATACAGGATCCTGCCATGTATATATAGGATCCTGCCATGAACATATAGGATCCTGCCATGCACTTATAGGATTCTGCCATGCACATATAGGATCCTGCCATGCACATATAGGATCCTGCCATGAACATATAGGATCCTGCTATGCACTTACAGGATCCTGCCATGCACATATAGGATCCTGCCATGCACATATAGGATCTTGCCATGCACATATAAGATGAATGCTCTTCCCTGCTCAGTTGAGCATTTCCAGAAATGTTCTCTATAGACACCTCCAGAGGTACGTTTCCATGGTGACACTGAATCTCAACAGGTCTACAGTGAGGACTAGCTATCACAGCTGATGACCTTCCCCCAGCAGCACACACTGGGCGAGGCTTACCCGGCACCCTTTGTGGAGTTTGAGATGTAGAATTGCTGTGTTGGTGTGAACAGATCTAGAATATTCCATGGGGGCGAAAGAGATATATATTGCTGTAGACTCCTGTTCTCTGGCTCCTGACCCTACTTGTCTGAGTAAGAGAAGCTTCGTGTCTTCCTGGGACCCTTTAACACACATGTACACACATGCATGTGTGCGCGCGCACGCACACACACAATTTTAAACATATGAAGTGTTTTGCCTGCATGCATGTAAGTACATCATGTGTGTGTCCGATACCTTTGGAGATCACAAGAGCGTGTTGGATGCTCTGGATCTGGAGTTATAGGTGATTTTAAGCTACCTTGTGGGTGCTGGAAACTATTATCAGATCCTTTGCAAGAGTAGCAAGTGCTCTTAAGGGACTAAACTATCTCTCCAGCCCGACTCTTCTGTATTTTGAATATCAAATATGAAAGTGTTTTTCAGCCCTAGAGACAGGATCACAGTGAGAGGCACACTAACTGAACATGTCATATAGAGTGGAGATGTGTCTGATTCATCTCTTTAGCAGTTGGGACTCTCTAAGCAGGACTTCCCTAAATAGTCAAACACAAATCATAACTTCTTCTTCATTCACCTCCGAGAGTGTTTTAAAGCAAGATGTATTTCGAAAGGCATCCAGACACAAGCCAAGGACTTTCTCCAGTAGAATGGGATAATCTGCCCTTGGTGTGTTAGATTTTCTCTAGGGATCCTTAGATTACATGAAGGAAGAGGGGATTTTGCATCTGGGTTTTCTTTTTCACAGCTGTGATACCAAAAGGATTATTTGAGGTCTTTGAACCCGTGTCAACACTTGTGAAGGAGACTTAGAACTCCCATCTCATAACCACTCTGAAAGCATTTGGTGACACATCCGCGGACATATCCTATCAGACTGTGATGCAGGGTGGGACTAGACCTAGCAGAAAAGTAAACACACACCCGCCAAAAGGCACGAGGCTCAGAACATCTGTTATTGCATTCCTTGTAACTCAGATGGTTGTCAATGGCAGGTTATACAACTGAGCTTGACTAGGTAATGAAAACAAATGGAGGAATGCCATTTGCAGCAATAGTATGGAATGATAATGCAGCAATAATAAAGAAAATCTCGTGGACATAACAGCAGGTGACAGTTACCAACACCTATTTTATTGGTTATTATGTTATGTTATGTTATTTTGTTATGTTATGTTATGTTATTATTATATATATCTCTCCCACTCCTTCCTACCCTTTTGCCTCTCCCTCTTTCCTGCCTCCTTCCTTCTTTCTGATGCTGGCACTGGGGATGGAGCCCTGCACCTTGCTTATGCCAGGTAAGCCCTCTAACCATTGGGCAACACTCTCATCTCTCCCATTCCATCTCTATAAATATCTCTATGCTGTCCCACTGCAGGACAGTGGTGGTTAATCGGAAGGGGCGCACGTGTGTGTGTGTGTGTGTGTGTGTGTGTGTGCGCACGTGCGTGTGTATGTGTGTGTGTGTGCGCGCGCATGTGTGTGTGTCTCCTGGAAGGCTGATCCAGTTGTTGAGCTGATGGTAGTGACACAGTAGACCTACTTACAAAGAAGTAAAAAAGCGTGTGTGCTCCACGTCAAATAACCTTCAGAGAACTTTGAGCAAGTGGCTTCTTGCCTTGGAGACGATTTAAGGAGCAGGTGAAAAGCCAAGTCTGGGGCGGCTCTCAGGGTGCAAAAAAACACCAAAGGCTGGTTATTAGAAGTAAGAGGAATGGATCCCAGCATCAACCTTGGGCCTGTGCCATTAACTTCAGAGTGTGCTTGTGGTCTCCAGGGCCTCACTAGCCACGCAGAAACTCCTTGGGAAGCTGGGACTAAACCACCCCAGCTTGGCCACCGGGATGGATACCTTTACCATTTTGATGCAGAAGGACAGAAAATACGTTTCTCGTCAAAGATAACTCCAGTGTCATCGGCGCTGAGCTACTTCTGGCATACCTCCTCCTGGGGAGGGCTGGAAGGAGCAGAGCTGACGGATCAATGCAGTCCTTTGGCTACATCCGGGTACATCAGCACTATAAACACCTGTGAGCAAGTAGAAGGCCAAGTCAGTCGGCCCCCAGTCAGCACAGTAGATACAGCCTTTCAAAATAAGTATTTCCCAAGGCTTCTCTGGAATAGCAGACATTAACAATACAACAGGCAGTTATGTTTAAATGCTCACGGTCCGTGGGCCCCCATTCTCAACTCTTCGCCATTCCCAGCAGTGTCTGGGTACCCAGGAGTTTGTGAACCACAGCCTCGGTCCCAGTCCACGCTAGGACCCCTATCTTAGGCTGCTTTTGGTCTCCCTGGCGACTGCGTTTCGTCTTCTTGTCATTGTGCAACATAGGAGGAAGCTGGTGGTGCTCCCATAGGAGGAAGTCGGTGGTGCTCCCATAGGAGGAAACACGTGGTGTTTCCACTAGGCAGATGAGGATGCCGTTTTCCTGGTGTCTCTCCTTCAGGAGCAGTTCACTGTCATGGCAGGGAGCACCGCAGCATCCAGGCACACGTGGCGCTGAAGAGGGAACTTGATCTGGAGGCAGTCAGGAAGAAGACTGTCTTCCAGACAGCTAGGAGGAGGATCTCAAAGCCTACCCCCAGTGTGACACACTTCCTCCAACAAGGCCACACCTCCTAATAGTGCCACTCCCTGGGCCAAGCATATGTAAACCACCACACCCTGTCTGTGTTCTCAGATTAGAATTCGAACAGTCAAAACTCACATGTTTGTTAGGAGACATTTAATGCCGACATCCCAAGAAAGTACATTTTCTGTGACATTTGGGATGTGAAGTGACTTGAAGCAACTCTTTTTTTATGGAAGTATAAAGGAATGAAAGTTGGACAGGCAAAAAAAAATACAGACTCTTTCTCTCATGTTCCCCAAGCTATAGGCTGTGGCATATTCCATAGCTAATGGCATGCTTCTGTGTGACTTACCAAAGACCGCTGTCTCATTCCTGATATCACGCAAGATGTCCGCCCCCATCCCTATCCCCTTCTTACGAACCAGTTCTCTTTTTGCTTTTATGTCCTTATTTTTGATGACCCAATGAATTTAATTTGCGTGGCTTATAAGACATGGGCATCATACCAATGGCTACATCACTGAAGAAAATGTCCCACCTTCTCCTATCAACCAATCTCGACCATATGCATTCTTGTGAGCTGCATCCCATTCTGTGTGGGGTTACTAATGAAAGCAACTTGTGATATTTGTTTTTCTGGATCTGGTTTAACTCACTATGTATGTATGTATGTATGTATGTATGTATGTATGTACATATGTATGTGTATATAATGTATATATAGTATTACATTCCAGTTCCGCCCATTTTCCTTTTTCTTTACAGCTGGATAGAATTCTATTATCGATCACATTTTTAGTATCCATATCCCAGTGGATATACACGCAAGCTGATTTCCCTCCTGGCTATTGTGATCCATCTGAGGAATGAGCGGACATGAGCAGGTGTCTCTGTGGTAGGATGCAGAGCCCTTTGGAGACGTGCCTAGGGTGGTTCTATGGATCATACTGTATTCTCTTTTTAGTTTTCTGAGACTCCAGGATGGTTTCCATGCTGGCTGCACTAGTGGACACGCTCACCAAGAGAGAATAAGTGTCCCCTTCTCTATGGACTTCCCAGGGTTTGTTGTCATGTGATGTCTCTTGATAAAAGCCATTCTAACTGGGGCAAGATGGTATCGCAAATTACTTTCAATTTTCATTTTCATGATGGCCAAGGATGATGAATAGTTTAAAAAACATTTATTTGGAGAGTATTTGGAAGTTAAGGGCACATGTTGCTCTTATAGAGGACCCGGGCCCACATATGGCTCACAACCATCTGTAATTCCAATTACAGAGAATCTGATACCCTCTTCTGACCTCCATATGCACAAGGAGCACACATTCACACACACACACACACACACACACACATACACACACACACACACACACACAAATTCAAGCAAAGCACTTATAATCAAACGTTTTAAAATATATTTTTGGCCATTTGTATTTCTTCTTTTGCAAATTCTCTGTACAGTTTCTTAGACCAATTTTTGAGTTGTTAGTTTTCTTGTTTGGTTTCATGAGTTCCGTGTGTGTCCTGGGTATTAACCCTCGGTCAGTTTGTCTGTGCCCTGGACTACTCGATACCTGACCCTACTTGCTCTTGGGGGTTGGAGGTGAGGTGGCATAGACTCAACAACACAGACTCCTTGACACAGACTCTGGGAGCAGCTGAGAAACACCTCAGCAAGTTCCCTGAACACTGCTGGAAGCTCCTTTAATACCTTCCACCCATGCTCCATTGGTCCCAAGAAAGCATCTCTTCCAAAAAGCAGTTCCCGATTGGCTGGCATTGGCACCAGCAATCCTTGGTCTCTCAGGCAGTCCTCAATTAGGTCCTCCTGCAGGAGATGCTTTTGCAGCTGAATGGCCCGCAGCATTTACATAGAGGCAGCCCTGCTGATCCTGCTACAGGTCAGATGTATATCTAGCAAAGATTTTCTTCCATTCCCTGAGCTCTCTCTTCACTCAGATTGTTTCCTTTGCTATTCAGAAGTCTCTTCACTCTGTGAGGTCCCAGTTGTTGACTGCTGACCTTTTCTGGGCTACTGGAGTCCTATCCAAAGTCCTTACCTATGACTGTGTTTTGCCTCTAGCAACTTTAGAGTGTAAGGTCTCTGATCCATTTGGAGCTGGGTTTTGTGTGGGGTGAGAAATAAGGATCTAGTTTCACTCCTCTACATGTAGATACCGATTTTCCTGGTATCAGTTTGAACAGCCTACGTTTTTCTCCGTGTGCATCTTTGACATCTTTGGGACCCACAGACTCTTGGTGCCACAAAGATGCGTATCAAATTAAGAAGTTGACTGAAATTAGTAAAACTGAGAACCAAAAGCATCAAATTGCCTAAAACAAACAAACAAACAAACAGACAAACAAACAAACATAAAACCAACCGGATCTGTTGGCTCATATGATACATAAGTTTAGGATTGGCGCCAGAAACAAGTTACATCAGGACCAGATGGCAGCATCCCTACCTCCTCCCCAGATGGGCTTTCTCTCCTGTTCCCAAATGCTGCCAGGTCCTCCTGAGAACGTATCTCAGAGGTTTAAACCGCATGGGAAAGAGAAAGCACCTTGGTCACTTTGTTACCTGAAGTGCTGAGATCTACTGTGCTTACACTGGATTTGGCCACATGGCCACTCTGGATGTAAGCAAGTACTTAATGCTATATCTTGACTGAACCTGAGTAACTACCCTCCTGGGGCTGAGCCTAGACTTCGTTAGGACCAGATATGCAGGAAGTGTTGAGGAGCATTGTAGGAAGTACAATGCCACAGGTGTTCAGTCACCACAACGCACCTCTTGTCTCCAGCTCTCAGTCGCTCCCTTAGTCATTCTGCTTCACACGGAATCTGTTCCTTGGCTCCAAGAGCTCTCTGTGAGTCCTAGAGGACTAGCCTGGTAAGAGTAATCTAACTCACCTGTTTGTTTTCGCAGTGACCACTAGGACTCAGAGCGCCGAGGTGCAGGATCATGACAGAGAGGGGCGTAACGGGATGCCTGTGGACCAGTGCTCTCCTGCTCTGAAGTGGCAGCCATACCAAAGTGTTCCTTGGCATAGCTTGTTAAACAGTCGTTACGAAAAACTGTAAGTGGTCTTAGCAGTGTCTTGGGGTGGACTGGGGACTTTGTGTCAGATGTGGAGGCAAGGGATGTACTGTAGGACTGAATCCAAGTATTTGGGCTTAGGTACCACCCCTGATCAAATCAGCTGAGCCATCGAGAAAGTATGTGTCCTGTCCCTCATATTTTGTATCTTAAATAAAGAATCGTTGGGGCAAAGGCTCCTGGCTTTCTAGAACCTTGTAGTTACACATCATTATAATTTACTCACTAAATGTTAGAGGGAGAAGGACTTTTCCTAGGATCACAGGCCCAGTTAGAAGAAAAAGCTAGGGCTGACCAGATGGCTGAGTAGGTAAGACTGCTTGCTGTCAAGTTCATCAACCTGAGTTCGATCCCTGGTGCCTGCATGGTGGGAGAAAACTGAGCCCTACAAGTTGTCCTCTGATGGCCACGTGTGCACCACTCCCAGAATAAATGTTTAAAATAAAATAAAAGGCAAAAAGGAAACAATGGAGAATAACTAACACCTCGTTCTGCAGTAAATGTGTGATTCCACAGAATTCTTGAGTGGGCACATTAACTTGGCGACCAGTGTCTACTCCTGACGTCTATGCCAAGGATCAGTGCTGTCAGGTTCAAAGTCAACATGTTCTGACCAAGAGTCTAATTTTCAAGTAATAAATACACCATGAGGTGAGAGATACCAGACATTGCATTTGAGGGTTTTTTTTGTTTGTTTGTTTTTGTTTTTGTTTTTGGTTTTCTGTTTTGTTTTTTGGTGGTATCTTCCAAGTGCAAATAGAGCAAAGCTTATCCCTGGGACAGTTATCCAGGGAGGCTACAGGAATAAAGGTGTTTCTTGAAGTCAATCCAAGGAGTCAAAGGGTTTGAGGAGTTGTGTGTAATAGGTAGCAAAGAAGCTATGTTTGTTGGCTTGTCGCAGCTGTGCCTGGGTCTATGAATTACAAAACAAAGGGAAAACTTCTAGGCCTTGCTTCTGAGCTAGCCTTCCCTCGATCATCTTTTGGAGAACATGTCATGGTCTGTCTGAAGCATGAAACTGTCACACACAAAGTATGTGTTTTAGTAAAAGTCCTTCCTATCTCCATGCATCTGAGTTGGTGAACTTTTAAAAAGGTGTTCTCTCTCTCTCTGTCTCCCTCCCTCCCTCCCTCCCTCCTTCCCTCCCTCCCTCCCTCCCTCTTCTTCCTCCTCCTCCTCTTCCTCCTCCTCCTCCTCCTTCTTCTCTCTCTCTCTCTCTCTCTCTCTCTCTCTCTCTCTCTCTCTCTCTCTCTCTCTCTCTCTCCAGAAGAGACTTTTAAAACATGTTTCTGTGAGGTTTAGTGTATAGAGGCATCCATGAGCCGACCTGAGTTCCAGGCCTGGGACCCACAATATGGCAGGAGAGAACAATCTGACCTCTACTTGTGCTGGCGCTCTAGACACACAGAGTCACAGAAAAACCACACATGCACACACGTACATACACAAACACACACATAGGTACGCACACAGACACACACACACATGCCTACAAACACATGAGCACACGTGCACACACACATGCCCACACACATGCATACACACACACATACATACATACACACATACACACACAGAGAAACACAGGCACATGTGCACATGTGCACGCACACACACACACACAGGCATGCACGCATGCATGCACATACCAGTCTATCTTCACAGCCTGTCTGTGCTCCACTGACCTGAATAAACAGAACACAGACAGATTCACCTCAAAGGCACAGAGGCGTGTTTATTTTGAGTACTTAACCGACACTCACTTTTTCTAAACAAACAGAAAAGCAATGTTCACTGAGATGATAATTCAAGCTCTCTTGATTTGACTATTCAAGTCGGTGAGACAGAATATCATTTATTTGTTTATAGGTAAATATGTTTAATTTGTTACAAAAAAAAAATGTTTCTCCCCTAGATTACCTCAAAGCAACGAAGTTAGAGATTCCCACTTATTACCCTCGCCTTTCCTGAATGGTTTAAGTGCATATTACAGAAGAGAGCTGGCAAAGCTAGTTCAGTTGGCTTTGTGTCATTTCGATGTCACAAGAAGGGCTGCCTTTGTCCAGCGAATAGAATGAATGTTTAGCGGGAGATTGTCGCAGTCCAGGATAGTCTAGTCCAGCTGTCATTGCTTCTTCCTTTTCTGCATCCAGCTGTTCCACTTCTCAGTCTGATGCTTCTGTCTAGCTGTAAGGCCTCTACTTTCAGGGTTTTTATTTATTTATTTATTTATTTTGATAGAGAAATATGAAACATTGTAAACATCTTCCTTTTTCACCACGACAGTTATTATTATCCACAGTAAGTCAGTATAACTTTATCTATCTAGCCTTTAGCCTCGGGCTTCTTTCCCCCTTTCCTTCTCCTGCTTGCTCTGCTCCAGCCTTGGGCTTCTTAAACATTGTCTTCTCATAGCCAGTTTGCCTGAGCAATTGTTAAACAACACTGGGAAGATGTCTATCTCTATCTCTATCTCTATCTCTATATCTCTATCTCTATCTCTATCTCTATCTCTATCTCTCTATCTCTTTATATCTCTATATCATCTATATATCTATATATCTATAAATCTATATCATCTCTATCTCTATATCATCTCTATCTTTATAGCTATATCTTTATCTATATCTATCTATATGAGAGGTCCACAAAACATTTGAACAACAATTCTTTGCTATAAATATAATCTCACCACTTCCAAAAGAGAAATAAAATTGTACACTAACAAGATGGGTGTGCTTGTTAAGTTTTACATAAATAGTTAAATCTTGGCTCAATATTTGATACTGTGAGACATGGAATAACTTCAGTGTTTTCCAGAGTTGATAGATGTTTTTGGTTTTGTTATTGTTAATGTCAAGAGAACATTGACTCACATGAATATATGGTATAAAACTATGGAAGGCATATTTAAAGCCATTTTAGAAACTGTTGGCAATTCTATCCACACCCTAAGCCAAAATTCATTTAATGATTTTTTTTTTTTAAATTGAGACTCTAGTTGACAGCTCAAACAGCAATTTTTAAAATCAAATATTAAAACCCAATCCAACCCAAAGATAAGCTAACTTGTTTGATCCTTAACACGCTGAGTAATTATGATTGGAAAATATTAAAAAAGTATTTTCTGTCACCACATTTTTTTATCTTTCTGAAGAACCAAAGAGTTTGTACAGCTGGTAGAAACGCTGCGACTCATAACACACGGCAGTTTGGGATGTGAGCCCTGTTTCAGGCAGCCATCACTGGCCTTGTGTGGTATGGTGGTGTGCATACTACAACACGTGGGTTCAGAACTAAGGGTACAGCGACATCATACAAGATGACACGGCGTGCACAAACGCAGCCAGAAACGCTGTGGACTCATTGCACATTTGCTTTTAATTAACTTCTGGCCACTGTGTATCCGTAAACCTTTTACTGTTGCCAAATGTTTTGTGTCACCCAGATTTTGCCCATTCAGTTATACGGCCCGTGTCGGGTTCTGAGCCACACGCAAGAAGAACATTAGTGGTTTGCTTGTGGAAACCAGCGTCAGTATCAAGTTCCTAGACAGCAAAAGGCACACAGTCTTTGTCAGATTCTTTGTTCAGTGGCTTTTCCTTTGCTGCTGGTGAGCACTGCCTTGGCCAGGCCTTTGATTGGTTATTGGAAGGTATCAACGATGCAAGGACAGGATTCCTTGTCAGGTACTCGGCTCACAAAGGACACGGACATTCCTTTCCCAAGAGACCCATTCATGGTTTTTGCTTTGGGGATTAGAGTAAAATTTCCAAGATCTGTGCTTTTATGATAGCAGCCACCTTTCCTGAGAGGGCTCGGAGGCAGGGAGCCTCACGAGAGACCAGTGGGTACCCACTTCCTCTCACTCCTGCCTCTGAGGAGAAACTGCTTCCGTAAACAAAAAGTCCTTTCTTAGGAGCCTTGATGAACTAAAGATCACGGTCCACATTAGCAAGGTGTACAGCGAAAACTCACCAAGGAAGGTGTCAACATTTTCGTTGTTGTGTCCACTTAGTGACGTTAGCATCTAATGTGTCCATTTGACTAATATTTAAAACAGATTTATTTTGTTAATCATATGTCCGTATGTGGGTATGTGTACATACATGCTTTGGAGGAGAAAGGGGGGTTGAATTCTGGAACTCGAGCTCCCAGTGGGTGTGAGCTACCCAAAGTGGGTCCTGGAAACTGAACTCAAATCACCTGGAAGAGCAATGCACACCCTGGCCAGCTCCCCCTTTCATTAACACTTACAAGTCCTTTTATTAATCACGTTATAGACACGGCATTACTACTGAAACTACCAAATAAAGCAAACTCCCGACTACCCACCGTGTCACCACCCCAGTCCTATATGCAGAGGAAATCCTGTGACAGGTTTTCAGTGCTGTTTCCAGTCGGTACAAACACTGGCTCTGGTTAATTTGCTTTAGGGTTGCTCCTGGCAGCTCTGACCAGCGTGCGAGCTTTTTCCACAAGCAGAAGACTGATCATTCTTTCACCCGAGTAGCTGAGGTGCCTGTGAAATTTAGAAGCTGCTTTTTTAAAGGGAGGAGATTAATTGTTCTCCAGATGATTCTAAGTGTCTTCTCAGCTTCCAGCAACCCATTTCTAGTGCACGGTGTGGGGTCAGATTCAAAGTTTAGAAACCACCAAGGGGGCGGGGTCCAGAGAAACAATGCTTCCATTCGGCAGGATTCTACTGCTTCCTTGTAAGGAGATAAGAAGGCCAGTGTGCTTTGGAATATCATTTCCATTTCTGCAGTAAAAATGCAGGAAGTTGATTGAATAAATGTCACACTGGGCACTTTGCATAATGGGCTTTCTTGGAGTGCTTATACTATTGATATTATCGGTGACGAAGGGTAATGCCATGCAACTGGTTTCTCGATTCCTCTCCTTTCAGGCCTGAAGTGGGCTATCAGGTTGTGACAGACAAAGGGTTCACTTTCTCGCCAGTAGATGAAGCTTTTGTTTGTCAAAAGAAGAACCATTTCCAGATAACCGTCCACATCCAAGTCTGGGGAAGTCCGAAGTTTGTTAAGACCCAAATGGGCCCAAAGCCAATAGAAATGTTTTACTTGAAAGCTTTTGGAATTAAGGTAAGCCTTTTGCTCATTCAATTTACTTTAATCAGTATTTCTTTTTTTAAAAAAGAATTATTTAAATAAATACTATTTTATGTATATGAGTACACTGTAACTGTCCTTAAACACACCAAAAGAGGGCATCCGATCCCATTACAGATGGTTGTGAGCTACCATGTGGTAGCTGGGAATTGAACTCAGGACCTCTGGAAGAGCAGTCCATGCTCTTAACTGCTGAGCCATCTCTCTAGCTCCTAATCAGTATTTCTTAAGTGTTCTAGTTATCTATTATTCCATAATCCTAACCTCAAACCTTAGTGACTTTAATAAATTAATAACAGCAGTAATTTATTCAGAGCACAATTCTGCCCTGGTCAGATGTGGCCAGGACAATGTATCTCTTGTCGGCTGTCAGCCAGAGAAGGCCACTACGCTGTTTCTATGATGTACCAGTCACATTATGGGTGTCCTGTCGCCTGGTGCTTAAATGGGATTGTGGCCAGGAGGTGTCAGCTCTTCTCTGTGAGGACTTTTCAGTGAGCTGACTTGAGCGTGGTAGATAAAGGTTCAAGACACAGGAAGTAGAATCTGCCCCTTCCTCAGGTGTGAGCCCTACACCTAAACCTGGCACTACATCCCCCTCAAACTGTGGCTTTAGTTTCCAGTGTGTAAACTGTATCTTCGCCTTAGCACATTTGCTCACAGCCATTTTAGTTTCGAGGCCGGTGGAGGCGTTCTCTACCTTCAGAAGCTGAAGAACCATTACTTACGCTGCACCCCGTTTCTACTGTTTAACACGGGGAAACTGAGGCCCCGTGGTGTTACATAAGCCATCTAGGACAGTAATGGCAGAGTTGCTTTATCCGTGCTACGTAATCTTTATGTCAAAGATTAGTGATGTAGAGATGGCAGCAATCATTTATCTGGGTCACACACCTGCAACTCGGTTGGTCTGGCTGTGACACCTCACTGCTGACAGTCATCGGCTGAGTTCCTTCTAAGACGCATATAGCATGGCTGGAGAGCAGTCAAAGGCGTATCAAACCATTTTCACCTATCCAGCCCCTTAGTCGAAGCGATGTCCATTACGTACATATCTCATGCTAATGAAGAAGCTGGTCTCAGGTGTGGTGTCTTCTAAAACATAGCTGTGTTTGTGTATGTGTTTGTGTATGTGAGTTTGTGTGTGTTTGTGTATGTATGTGTGTTTGTGTGTATGTGTGTTTGTGTGTGTGTTTGTGTGTATGTGTGTTTGTGTATGTGTTTGTGTGTGTGTGTTTGTGTGTGTGTTTGTGTGTATGTGTGTTTGTGTGTGTGTTTGTGTGTGTTTGTGTGTGTATGTGTGTTTGTGTGCATGTATGTTTGTGTGTTTGTGTATGTGTATTTGTATATGTGTGTTTATGTGTTTGCGTATGTGTGTGTGTGTATTTGTGTGTGTATGTTTGTGTATGTGTGTGTGTTTGCACTCACATATATGTGTATGTGAACAAGGATCAAATTGATGACCTCATGCATAACTAGGCAAGCGCTCTATCACTGGGCTCTACCCCCCAGATTTCTTTCTGCTTTTTTTTTTTTGCTGAGATGCAATGTCACTAAATGGCCCATGCTGTCCCTGTATTTACTTGTTGCCCAGGCAAGCATGAACTAGATGATCTTCCTGCCTCGTCTTCCCCAGTACCTACCATTACAGGCCTGTACCACTAGACCTAGTGATTTTTATCAATTTTATTCACTTAAAAGTTATACCCACCAATATGTATTAATTAATTGTATATATTAATGGAATTCACTGTATTTCCATATGGGCATCCAAGTACATTGATCTTGTCCACTTCCAATTTTATTCACATTTTTTCTTGTAGAAAGAAACGGGCAATAGTAAGAGGACTGGCTGCTTTGCTCACTCATCTGAATGCCTACCGCAATGCCCGGCACACAATAGGTGCTCACTAAATAGTGAATGAATGGATGGACTCTTTGAGTTGTCTTGGTCTTGTTTAGTTTATTTTTTAATTTTATTCATTCTTGCTTCTGACATTTTGGTCTTTTAACAACACACTCTGTATTTCACCATTTACTTCTGTAGACAAGACCCGCCTCCAACAGGCCTCTCTCTTGTGGCACACCAGAGATAGACAGTGCCCATTGTCTAGTCTAACATGACTTTTTCAGAATTCAGACCTTCCACCTGGAGCCTACCCTGGCAAAAGTTTTAAGCATCTGAACATCTTCTACTAATGAACACTATTCTAATATGTTAACTAATCTATTAAGTAATTGATTTACTTTTTTTTTCCCATACAGGTGGAAGCCACCAACCAAGTGATTGCTATTGAACAGTCGCAAGCAGATAGAAGCAAAAAGACTTTTGATCCTTTTAAGTAAGACGTTCTTTTCTGAGTGTCTCAGTGACGCTTTAGGGAAGAGGAGTGATATTATTTCTTTTTCTTATTTACAGTGAAAGTAGGAACAGGATGCCAGTATTATAAACACCTGCTTATCAATAAAAAAAAATTAAGCTTTGAGGCCATTGCAAGAAACCGATATGAAAAGGTCCACCTGAAAATTCACCACTCTCCTTAGATGCTTTGATAATGGATGGACTTACTAACAATTTGATCCCTTGAGCTAGAACATGGCTAGATATTTTAATTTGTAATTTTAATTAATTAATTAAAATTCTAATTTTAATTTTAGCACAATTTTGACTAAACTAACTTCGGAGTTTCCTTACTCTGCATGCATACAGCTCATTTCTTTGTGTATTTTATAGTTACCTTGACAGATACCTGGCTGAAAGCTGACACTCGTGGTAGTATTCGCAGCAGTATTGAAGTAAATAATTAGAGTCCTCTTTCTAGAACGCTGTGAGGTATCTGTTTCTTGGCTTTTCTGGCCAGGATACAGTTGAGGTAGCCTAGGCTAACTGCAGCGGAGCCCATTTGGGGCAGGATGGTCATTCAGCCTAGAGAGAGCCACTCATACAAACTGCTGTGGAGCCCAGGTAGGCGAGCAAGCACGTGACCTGGTGCACGGGACTCTCCCTTGCTTGGCAGGCTACGTGGCTTTTTATGGAAGGATGTTGTTTTCTGTGGCTAGGCTATGGGAGGTCACCTATGTGCAGAGAAAGCCAGAGTGTTCAGGAAGAAAAGACGTGATTTGTGAGGAGCGGGGTGCTATAGCAACAATGTAGAGCCCATGGGAGTATCTTTCCACCCGCTGTGGAGCCGACAGACACGGTTTGGGACATACTGAGTTGGTGGTCTTTGGGTCAAAACCTGAAGCATAGCTTCTGCTATCAAAGAGTCGTTCTGTGGCCTTCCTTGGTGGACACTTCTACCTATGCTGTGGATCCCTAAGTAACAAACCCTAGGATAAAGTGTCCTCTGCAGTGTGATGGGAGCGGGGGACCAAACATCGGGGCTCTCAGCAGCTTAGACGTGATCAAGCGCTGCATTCTCTTATGTCTCTCGATAATTCCGTTGTTTGTTTTAGAATCGACCTCCTGACTGACCAGGTTACCAAAGTGACCCTGGGACGATTACACTTCGGTGAAACCACAGCAAATAACATGAGAAAGAAGGGGAAACCGAATCCTGATCAGAGGTACCTGAGGTCCCGTGAATGAGAACAGCCGCACACGTGACCTAGGCAGGACGTGGCCTCCAGTGCCCCTGAGATCCTTCGGGCCACCCAGCCAGCACACTCAGCCAGCCACGTGGGGTGGGGGTGTCTCATCTCTTCTCCGACTTGGTTTATTAATATATCTCATTTACTCAGATATCTCCCGTCCTCACTCCCAACAATGCTCAGTCTCATTCCCTCTGTGCTTCTCTAGATGGGTGCCCACATGTTCTGGTCACTGCTCTTGGTTCAGGACTGACTGCATTTACCAAAACTGTGTGCTGGTCCTGAAACTCCGTCCCCCATTTTTTAACAGAAGAAAAAAGCAAGGCAGACCGGCAAACACCTGCAACCCCAGCACTCGGGAGACAGAGGCAGGAGGATCTTTGAGTTCAAAGCTAACCTGAGCTATGTAGTAAGACCTTATCTCCAAAAGTAAAAGGAGATCAAAGGGGGAAAAAATAAAAAGGAAAAGAAGAAGAAACGACAAGGGAAAGCCCGTTAACAATGTACACCTGTCTCCTTGAGCGGCCTGTCCCAGGACCGGCAGAGGTGGCTGCTACCTGGGGACATTTGGAAATACCAGTTTTCAAGCTTCACCGAAATCTGCTGACTCAAGTGTTGGCAAGTGAGCTTAGCCAGCTGTAGTTCACCAAACCTCCAGGCTCAACCTCTGTCATGGGCTCAAAGTAGAGACCCACTGGTCTCAGGACATACGCTTTGGTGTTGAGTAGGACTGAGTTTAGACACGACACTGTTATTTGCTAGCTCAGCGACCATGAGTGTGTAGCTTAGCCTGTCTGAAATTAATTTCTGTCTATGGCCACACCGCCTGGAATGCTCCTGGTCTCATCTCGAATTCATTGCCTATACTGTCAAGTGTGTTTGAGAGCAATACTTGCTCCAGTACATTCTGGGGGATCTTACGAAATGGAGGTGAACTGCTTAGTCCAATGCATGGCCCTTCTGAGTCTAGTGGATGCATCATTAGTGGGGATTTGATTTAGTTTAAGGGGAACATCCTCATTGTCTAGAAACCGGAGTGGCAATTTGAGGGGGTCTGGAGTGGCTCAGGAGATAGGAACCCAGACACAGGAGCTGCCATCCTCAGGGTAAAAAGCCCTGCAATCACCTTCAAAGCCCCGGTGCCTAAGAGAAAGACTTCTGTCTCCGGGAAGAGAATGTCTCCCAGTTCGCCTACCTGAGATTCACGGCCAAATCTGGGTGTATGTGCCTCCTGGCTTCTCTTGGATCCTTTTGTGTGTTTTTTTGAGACAGAATTTCTCTGTGTAGCCTCTGGCTGTCCTCGAACTCAGACTGGCCAGCCTCTAACTCAGAGATCTACCTACCTCTGCCTCCCAAGTGCTGGGATTAAAGCCATGAGCAACCACCTCCCAGACTTTGATCCTTTTCTTAGGTTGCAATTCTACAAAGAGCAAGGAGGCACAGTCTGGACTGTCACACACACACACACAAAATTATTTTATGGATATGAATGTGTTTCCTGCCCGTATATATAAACACCACATGCCTGCCTACTGCTCATGGTGGTTAGAAGTGGGTGTTAGTTTCCATGGAACTGTAGTTACAGATGGTTGTAAACCACTGTGTGGATGCTAGGAACTAAATCTTGTCCCTCTCTAAGAAGAACAAGTGTTCTTAACCAATGAGCCATCATGTCTCCAACCCTGAGAAGATAAAGGAGGATAAATGTCACGGAGGGGTTTTGTTTTGACTTTCAAGAAGTGGTTAGACCTTAAGATTGTCTCGCTGATGGTCTGTGTGAGGAAGATACCTGTAATGAGATTTGCATTGGGAGGATTAGAGGGAGGTTCAAGTCTTCAGCTACAGTCAAGGCCTGAGGGCATTGAAAATGGAGGATACCAAGAGCAGGTCTGGATGGGACGGAACCAATATGATGGACGTATCCTCTAAGTCTCCCTCCTTTAAGGCCCAGGACCTGTGGCTTATGTGGTTGTGGACATAGGAACCCTGGTGGCTTTGTTCTGCGTTTGTAAACAGCGCTTCAGTGATCTCTAGGGTGAGGCCTGGGTGAGTCTACATATAGTGAGCCCAGCGCTCAGAGTTCTCCCTCCCCAGGGAGCAGACTTGCAGACACACCTGGGACAGTAGGTAGTCAGCCAATTGTTCTTCCAGTTCCCTGGGGTGTCTCTGAGACAGGAGAGGAAAGCAGTTGGTATGTAAGTGAACCCACCTGGCTTGGCTCCCTTATTAATGAAATGCTGGATGCTATTTAGTTGCACAAATTGCATTTCCGTTCTTTAATGTGCCCCCATCAGTCTGCTGTTTCTGAATTAGATACTTCATGTTGGTGGTCGGATTGTATGCTGCTAACCAAGACCAGTTCTACCTGGTGGCTGCCCACATCTCTGAGAGGATCATTGTAAGGGTAAGCTCAACTCTCTGGTTTTCTGGACCACATATCTTTTTCTCCCTTGCAGGAAGAAGTTGAATTGTCCGTGACATAGACATACTTGAACTGTCGCATTTCCTAACCGTTGTCGGTAATGATAATAGCAGAAGCTATGATGTTAGTTTTTATACAGTGGTTCTCAACCAAGGGCATTTTGTCCCTTGAGGATGGTCCAACATCTAGTGGATGGAGAACAGAGATGATGTGCAATACTTTACAATACACAGGGAAACACTCTCACCGGAAGTATTCCCTCCCCAAATGCCATAGTACTGAGGCTGGGAAATCCTGATGTTGACTCTCTGTTGGGGCACTGGTTAAAAATGATGGCATTGCTTTATACTGATGATACATTTTTATTCTGTGAGTATTCTCAATGCCCAGAGAAGAGGTTTGAGAAGCTAACTCATGCAGTATCACTCAGCTCATAAATGATGGAGTCTCTGATAACCCGGCTCTCTCTGATCTAGGCTTGCCAAGTAAAGAAAGTACCAGGAAGGTTTTCTGTGTCCCAATGTGATTGCCGACCCCAGGGCATCTAGGACACTGCGTTACACAAGGGAATAGCTCAACTCATTTGCTGAGTGGTTACAGCTGTGGACGGTGTCTTGGCAGCTGTGGGGACATTAAACTGCTAGCAGCTGCAGCTGCAGCTATGAGGACAGACTGGCTGTCCCGAGAGTGTTGCAGCAGACAATAGGTTCCCCAGGCATGGCAGCCTTGGTGAGACTGTGCTGTCCCAAGCCTTTGAGAGCTACATAGAGAGAATGTGATGCTGTAGACCGGAGCACCAGTCACTGTAGGCATATCTATGTTCACAGCTACCAACCTGAGGCCCTGGAGACACATCTACCTCCTTTTGGAAAGTGGAGTTTCTTCTTACCTGCTTTGAGCTGTTCTGAAACAAAGAACCCTCTGTAATTATGTCAGCTAAACATGATAAGCTATCTACTAGTGGAAACCCTCCAGTTATCCCTAGAAATCTCACTGGAGGTGAAGCAATGACAGAAATAAAGTAAAGTGCTTGCGTAAAAGCCAGACGTTCACACACAGGCTGTTTCTGACATAACCATAGGCCAAGAAGACTCTTTTGAGGCAAAACCAGGCAGCCAATCACAGAGGTATCTATCCAGTCCTTCCTGCAGAACCCCCAGGGTCAAAGCCATGCTGGGCATCTCATTTGTTATAATCTGAATTGCTCTACTGTGATAACAAATACGATCTGAATTCCAGTCAGAGATTGGGTTGCTCGCTGTCTCTGACTTCTCCTCAGAAGGAATGAAGACAGAAGTATCATTCTTTGTACTTCAACAAAGACTAGTGGGCATGGCCGTGCTGTCCTGAGCTGTGTGCTCAGCACTTGGGTCACACACTCTGTTAGTCGCCTGCGCTCTTTGAATAATTTATGTGGCAGCAGGGTTTTCTTGGGCTGGCAGCACCCTATGCACTATGCAAGTTCAGAGAGCAGCCAGGGGAGGAAGGGAACCTGGCTCGCCTGACCTCCATTAACAGGAAGCTGTTAACAAACTCACCCTATAGATCCTCATCACAGTGCAAAGATAATTAACTCACAGGCTGAGCTTGGGCAGTCCAACGGTGGTGAAATTCACATTTAGTCTGAATGTGACACACCGAGTTGCGCTCAGCATAGATTAGGTGTTGTGTTATTTACCCAGGTTTTAAATTCTAAAAGCATATTGTTCCTTGGAGACTGTAGCTTTCTCCTAGCTATTATTTTTGGTTAAGGAGAGCACCCTAGTGTAGCAGGAGAGTAGGAGACACCAACTTACCCTAAAAATAATGAGAACAAGGATAATAGTAACATAGACCCTCCTTACTCCAAATAGCTCACTGGGACTATTCCATCCTCGCTCCAAACACAGGTGTGAAGGTGGAATCGGACTTCTCGGCCCATTTAAATGGTTAACATTGTAACACTGTGTGTATGTATGTATTTACATATCTATATATAACATATACACATAACATATAACACACAACATACATATAACGCAGCACATAACATATAACATGCAACACACAATATAAGACATATAACACACAATATACAACATACAATGTACAGCATACAGCATGATGTATAATTTATAATGCATAATATACAATATACAATAACAAATAACATGTAACATAACATGTAACACATAACAGGTAACACATAACATATAATATATAATCAAGACTACATTGTACCCAAGAGTCAAGTGTGGCCTCTACTCTACGGCCATGGCCTGGTTTCTGCCGGCTTGAGCTCCAGTATGAAAGACAAGAAGAAAGGTTTAATAATTAAAGGTATTACATGCTTGATCATGTTAAGAGAGGGAGAGACAGTCTTTGAAACTCTGTGTGTGTGTTTCTCAAATGGTGGGGATCAGCTCTGTTAGAAGTGATGTTATGAGGGTTGTCCCCAAGACTCCAGCCTCTGGGAGGTGTCCAGGACACCACATTTGTCAAAGGAGAGAATGGTGGCCAGTGTTTGGCCATTGTCCAATCTGGCTTGTCAACCGTAACATCTTTAGAAATATATCAAATTCCTGTGGTGAAAATGGATTAACTTAGTGTAAATTAAGGTCTTCTCCGATACAGGGCTTTATTTCTCAGTCTTTGAGTGGAGTTCCCTGTGTTGCCCAGGCTTTTCCTCAGCTCTGTTTCCTTACTAAATATTCAATTAGAGATAGTTTGGGGTGCTGTACGGCAAGCAGGAGGGACAATCGATTTTGTCTGCCTCACGAAGCCACTCTGGGATTCCTCCTTTGGAAAAGGAACACATGCTTTCTTTGTTTTCTGTTTCATTTTGAGAATAGAAATGGCCCCATCCTCAAGGATTCCTGCTGTCCCTGCAAACCACACTGAGGTAGAAGACCAACACCAAAGACAATATCATCTGGAAGACTGGTGAAGGGGACAGACAGAAAAGGGCCGTTCTCAGAGCAGCTCATTTGTGCTCTGTGTGTGTGTGTGCGCACATAAACACACGCACACACACTCACACACACACACACTCACATACACACATACTCACATACACATACACTCACAGACACACACACACACAGACATACATACAAGCAGATACACAGGCATGCATACATGGACACATAGACACACACATGTATACACATACACACACACTCACATATACACACATACTCACATACACACACACTCACATACACACATACTCACATACACACACACTCACAGACACACACACACACAGACATACATACAAGCAGATACACAGGCATGCATACATGGACACATAGACACACACATGTATACACATACACACACACTCACATATACACACACTCACATACACACACACTCACATACACACACACTCACATATACACATACTCACATACACACACATACACACACATTCAAATACACATACTCACATATACACACACAGACATACATACAAGCAGATACACAGGCATGCATACATGGACACATAGACACACACATGTATGCACACACACATTCACATATACACACACTCATATATACACACACTCACATACACACACACTCACATACACACACACACAGACATACATACAAGCAGATACACAGGCATGCATACATGGACACATAGACACACACATGTATGCACACACACATTCACATACACACACACTCATATATACACACACTCACATACACACACTCACATACACACACACTCACATACACACACACACAGACATACATACAAGCAGATACACAGGCATGCATACATGGACACATAGACACACACATGTATGCACACACACATTCACATACACACACACTCATATATACACACACTCACATACACACACCACTCACATACACACACACTCACATACACACACACACAGACATACATACAAGCAGATACACAGGCATGCATACATGGACACATAGACACACACATGTATACACATACACACACACACACACACATCCCTAGGGAGCTTGTGTAGACACAAATAGCTAAGCCCATGTGCTGAGTTTTTATTTTAATCAGCCAGGGATGTCTACAAATATGCATTTCTAACAAGCCTCTGGCTACAGATGCAGATCTATATAAACCCCACTGAATGGTCCAGAATATCTCTGGATCCCGATTTAACAACTTTTTCAAAAGATGCACAAGTTGATTTCCTAGGGTCTTGACCCTTGTCTGTTAGCCCCGTGTCTGTGTTTAGAGCCATAAACAAAAGTGAAACAACAACAACAACAACAACAACAATCCTGTGATTTTCCCTCCAGACTCAAGTCAAGTCTAATGCTGTTTGCTGTCTTGAGCATCTGCAGGGGGTGCCCTTAGCATTGTGTTCCTGAAGAAGGGAGTCCACAGCTGTGCTGCTGTGTGATTATAGGTTAAACAGTAAGTGCTGCATCCAGCCAGTTATGTTGAGGATGAATTTGTGTCGATTCACCCTTAACTCCGAAGACTGTTCATGCACACACGACTTCACTGAACTCCACAGTAACCTCTGGAGATGGGTAAAGACAATAAATGGGCTTACTGTTATTCTTCAAAGGATAACACTCATACTCAAAGATAAATATTTGCCCTAAAGTCTTACAACCAGTTGATTTCATATAACTTAGACTGGGATGTAGAGTTCTACCCTGAACATATGAAACCATGAGACAAAATATATATATATATTTTTTTTAGAAAAGTAAATGAAACCAGTTTGGGTTTGGTATCCAGCAACCAGAGTTGACCCTCGTGTGGAGGCTCATAATTCTGGAGAGCAAGCACTATAGATTGCTTTCACACATGAAGACATGGGTTCCAGGAGAGGAAATAAACATATAGATCTTACAGTATTTCTCATTTGAGATAATGAGCCCTTCTTAGTCTCTCTTGTAGATCTATCATGTTCCTTGTTAAAACAAATTGAACATATTTTAGGGATTTAGTTTCGTCTGTTGAAACAAATATAAATGTTGCAATTGTATTTAAAAAAAAAAAAATCTACTTACATCTGCTTCTCAGTATCCAGTTACCAACATGCTAAGAATTATCCCAAAGCTCATTTGCAACAGCAAGAATCCATCCCTGCCCCATTTTGCTTCCTTCAAGGGGCTCATTATGTTCAACAGAGAGCAAAATGCGTCTGCACTCTATACTTCTGTGTTGATCGCTCACCATAAAAGAACTGAGTCAAAGCCAACTTACCGTTCACATCCAACTGGCCTGGGGATCTTGAAGAAAAGCTGTGGTTGAAGTGACTTTATACAAAATAACATTCAAAGCTGTTGGCTTGCGTTCTCCCACCGCTTTTGTCTGCTAAGAGTCGGTTCCTGGGTCTTCTGAGAGGTACAGGTTTTCAGCTGGTAGAAACAAAGTAGGAGGTTGGAGTTGCCCCAAATGTTCTTCAGTTGAAATCAAACTAAGAGCTAAACTTGGTCGTTTCTTTTCATTTTATTATTATTATTTAATGTATAACACATACGCGTGGTAGAACATTCATGCAATACCAAAAAAAAAAAAACGTGTCTGGTGAACAGTGTGGCTCAGCCACGCACCCCAGTTCCTGGCTCTCCCAGTGTGTGTTCATGAGCAAATCTCTGTGAGGATCTGAACCATCTTCAGAGATAAATAGCGCCCAGATGTGAGGCGCACCAGACAGGCAAAATGGAAGTCCCTGTGTGTGCTAGTGCTACCTGATGAGGTGTCAGGATCCTATTGAATCTGGATTCTCTTTAAGGGGATACAAACGAAAAATCACATTTAGAATATCGTCCTTTAGGAAAAGAAACCAGGTTTTGTCATGAGGAATGCGAGGGATTTGGAGACCCCGTGTTTGGAAACATGTCCGCAGTTACAATGGAGCAGAGAGGAAAGAGTACAACACAGTAGAAAATGTTAGGCAGGGGTTTTATTAGATGGAAGTCTCTCTTGTAGTCTCGCTTGGATTGTTTTTAGGGGTTGCTGGTTGCTACTTCTAAACCACATTGTGAAAGAGCAGGGTTAGAGTCGTTACTTAGTAAACAGAGGAAATACAGAGCTAGCTGGAGCACAGATTACGTGTTCTTGGGCAACTTATTATCTTTCCAGAGTGTCAGTGTCAATAAAATGAGCATGACAGTACTTATAACATAAAATTGCTCCATGGAGTAGCACACAAAAATGTAGCGCCAAGATTCCACGGTACTACCTGAGTTCAGGGAGTAGTTGAGGCATATCAACTATCTGTGTTAACTGCTTGTTTGACAGATGCATGTGCAATCGCTAATATGAGTGTTTTGAAGTTATAAAAGGCTAGTTAAATGCAAGGTATTTTTATTTACTTGAGCATTAAATAATATGTACATTTTTTGTTAATGAATTGCAATTAGTATTATACCTGAAAAGAGTCATATTTTAGTCTGCATCCCCTTCCTTGTCTTTTAAAGTTGTCTGGTATGACAGAACACACAGTTCAGTCTCTGAGAAATGTCACAGACATTCGATGTTCTCAGCCATGGCCTGCAGAGCTCCTACTGTTGTGGGTCTCTCTGGCTCTCCTGGGTTCTCGGTGTTATTCGCCTGTATCAGCGTGTTCTACCCAGTGTGGCAGTCTCAGAGGAAGGACTCAAATAACAGTCTGTTTTTCCTTTGCTCGGAGGATGCATGATCAACTCTTTCTGCCACCGGAACTTTAATTGCAGTGTGCCGCTGTGTCTCTCCAGGCCTCTAACCCTGGGCAGTTTGAAAATGACAGCGACGCACTGTGGCAGCGAGGACACGTTCCAGAATCTGTCATCTGTCACGGGCGAGTAGGAATAAACACAGACGCACCTGATGAAGCCCTGGTTGTCTGCGGCAACATGAAAGTGATGGGGACTGTCATGCATCCCTCGGACAGCCGCGTGAAGGAAAATATCCAGGAGGTAAGCCTGGGGTATGGCACAGGGCCCTTCTTCGGACACCTCAGTCAGGTGTCTGGGACTCCCCACCTGACATGCCTGGCTCTGGCTTGTTTATGTGTCGCCTGGTTGGTGTGAAATGAACAAGTTGCTTGAAGATAATGTTGGGTGGGTGGGGCATCTCTGCTGCAATGGCAAAGCTGTTCTTGTTGCTGGAGTCCGGGTCCACCTAACAGAGTCAGTGGGCAATGTTACTGGTGTCTCGGGCAGCATGTTTTCTACAGGCTAGTGCTTGCCTTCCAGGTGTGGCATTCAGTCCATTGGCACCTCTCCATCCAGTTGCTGGCATAGACCTCTCCAGCCCCTTCCTCCCAGGGTCCTTTATATTGGCTCTGCTAGCTGTTGTCTTTCCCCATGCAAGAACTTATAAGGAGCAAGCTCCCCGGTCTGGGACCCTTCCTGGGCCAATCAACTTTGGGCCAGAAATCTGGTGCCTTGATTCACTTAGGACAGGAAGTTGTCTAGTGGATATCAAAGTCTGGCCCTGAAGATTTGCTTAAATAAAGAAGCTTCTCCAGGCTGCTCAGGGTCTTCAACTGTGACATGGAAGTAGGCCTGGCCAACCCTCAGGAGTCATGTTTTATAATTGCTTGTGATAAGAGCACAAAGTTCTGTAGTAGACCAGGATGATCAGGATGAAGGCTCAGCAGCTCCTGTCTCCAGCTTCCTCAGCTTCCTCCACATCTCCATCTTCTCCTTCTGGTTTCCTCTCACAAAAGCATTCTTAAGACTGTTAAAATTTGGTTTTAGGGTGCTGAAGAGATGGTTCAGTGGTTAAGAGCACTGACTACTCTTCCAGAGGTCCTAAGTTCAATTCCTAGCAACCACATGGTGGCTCACAACCACCTGTCATGGGAGCCGATGCCCTCTTCTGGTGTGTCTGAAGAGAACCACAGTGTACTCACATACATTAGATAAACAGCTAAATTTTGTTTGTTTGTTTGTTTGAAGTCTCATTTTCCCTCCTTTATTTATTCTTCTTTTAACCACTGGAGGATCTAACCTGTCAATCCTTGGCCTCTCTTTGAGACTGCATCCCTTTCCCGGTGCACAGGGTTTTCCAAACTGGCTGCTGCAAGGATTCCAAAGAACGGTTGTCGTCATTGCTGACGTTCACGTTGCTTGCAAAGCTGCAGTTCACATTAGGGTTGCTGTGATCTCCTCATTGGATGAGAACACAGGATTAGAAGGTTCTCACAAACATTTCCAAATATTAGTGAGACGTACACTGTCTGCGTCTCTGGTCATACCAGTTCAGACACTTCCTTGCATCTGGCCACACCCGTGGCTTAGGAGATCTCAACCAGAAGGCTCAGAGGAACGTCCCAGTTTGAGAGTGTCCTTCACGATCCTGGCTGCTATCACCAGCCTTATGCAGGATTGCATTGTCCTTTACCAAGGCATCGATTTGGCCCTTGGTTATTTAAAGAAGATACATTGTTTCAAATAACATACTTCCCCAGAGCCTCTCACATCCTTTTAGGAAATTTTCTCTGTATAAGCAACGTGGCCCTCACCCTGGACTGTAAATGAGAAACTCCCCTCTCCCGATTCTGCTCACAGCAGCCTGAGGGAATAAAGAGAATTATAGAGTTGGGTAGAAGCCTGGAGATTTATCCTGACAGCATCAGCTCAGGACTTCAACCCAGCTTCTGACTTGCAATCTGTGTCTAGAGAATACTCAACTATGAGTATTTTAATTCATGTCAAGAGCTTCTTCTAAGATCATATGTGTGGAATACTTTTTACCTGAATAAAACTAAGTAAACAGTAGTTTTACTTCCATAAAATACATATCAGTAGTGTGGGATGTCAAAAATTATCTCGTATTAGTATTGTGTTCTATCTGTATTTGCGAAATGGCTATATTCCTAAGACTTCTTTCTGTCTCATTTGCCACTTATCTCAGCCGTGAGATAGATAGAGCACTGTACTAAATGTGAGGGAAACCCTTAGATCATTCCAGACCTTACAGGAAATGTGCCCAGTTTCCTCCACTAAGACAACGCTTGCTATAGGTCTGTTTTAGGTAACCGTTATTATTGTGAGGTACACTCAATTTATTCCCAATGTGTCATGGGAATATCATGAAGGCATATTAAATTCTGTCAAATGTCCTTTCTGTATCTATTGAGATTAGTGATTTCTGTGAGGAAGTCTATTAATTGTGTATTACACTTATTGGTTTGCTAATGTTCAACCAACCCTGCATACCTGAGGTGGAGCCCATTTGTAATTTTCTATGTTCTTGCACTCAGTTTGTGAGTATTTGGCTGAGACTCTGCATCTATTGTCACAGGGAAACTGATCTTTTGTTGTCTTTCAGTCTTTATTTGATTTTGGTGTTAGGATAATGCTGGTTTTGTAAAATAGATTTGATGGTGTCCTTTCTCTTCCTGATTTGTTCTCCCAAACTGTTACTTTGTAGCCCTTGAGGGCCAGAGAGGGAAAGTTGCTCTTTCTGGATGACTCTGGTTACAGTGTATCCTTGGGCTTCTTGGGTCAGGTGTGCAAATCTTTGAGATCCCAGAGTCGTACCCTTCTGTAAAGCTGAGCAGTGGATTCTGATTCAGGTGGGGCCCTGACAGGATCCTTGCCATATCTAGTGACAGCTACCCTGATAAACTTTGGAACAGTGGCTGATATGATGGCTAATCCTGGTCTTTGCAGCTATGCACCAGCCGAGTGCTACTGATGCAGAAGAAGCAGGCAGTCTGTGTGGTTGATGGACGCTGCAGGTCTCTTGGTGGTAGAAACTCAAGGATGACACAGCTTCTGTAGGCATTTGGTAAAGGTGGCATTTAAGGTTGACTTGGAGAGGGCCCAGTCAGCACACCAGATTCCCAGTGGCCAGTGTGACTGCCATAACAGGTGCCAAGTCAGACCTAGGAGAAAATTCCCTGGAGAATGGGGCACTTGTTTGTTAATGTGGGTCCTGAGGTGAGACGCTGTCCTGGGCAGTACCGCAGGGCTGGCCTCTCTTACTTACTACAGTAATCCGCTCACTTACAGATGGCTCCTACTCTGCCATCTTACCCAGAAGTCACTAGGTGACACATTTCTGATTGCCAAAATATCATTGATTTCATAATCCAGCACTATTCTAAAGGAAAAAAATCAGAGGACAGACAGAAAAGTTGTTGAGTTTTTTTAATCAGATTAATATCATAATTAGATACAGCTATTTTTGTGAAGTTATAAAACAACCCAATCCTTCATATTAAAGGGGATCTTTTGGATCAAACATTTAGTTTTAGAGAAGATTAACTTCACTATCTTGCTGTTAATTTTCTGGGGACCAGCAAATTTCTTTGAGGACTTGGCAATGACAATTGGTGACATCATTAGACCCAATAGCAGGGGAGAATCTATGTTAACCTGAACCCTGAGAGGTTTGGGGAGGGAATACAGGGCAATTCACTGAAAGAAATTCCATCCAGCATAATGTCTAAAGTAACGCAAGATGTGGGACCCCGCCCTACCTAGAGGTTGTCTTTGAACTGGCGATGCATTTTCCGTTTGTAAGTAGAGGTTGGGTCACACACCTGCGGATGCAGTTGAACAGGACACCCTCGTAGCCTGAACAGACTCTCCAAAGTGAGAATCCTTGAACTTTTCAGAGAAGAAAGACAAGAGCAGCGAGGAGATTCTTGGACCCCGTAATTTAGACTCAAATCTCTGGTTCCATTTGTTGGAGCAGCGGTTCTCAATCTTCAGACCCTTTAATACAATTCCTCATGTTGTGGTGACGCCTAATCATAAAATTATTGTCATTGCTACTTCATAACTGTCATTTTGCGAGTGTTATGAATAGTAATATATTTCTCCTTGGTCTTTTTTTTTTTTTTTTTGAGGGTCACGACCCACAGGTTGAGAACCAGTGCGGATGCTAAAGCTTTGACTTCCCCAAGGAGAAACAAGTTTCTCACCTCACTGTCAGAACATCGATTTGAATAACAAATATCTAACCAGGTGAAATTTGCTCTCCCTTAATTAAAACAGGTTGACACGAACGAACAGCTGAGAAGAATAGCCCAGATGAGGATTGTTCAGTACGACTACAAACCTGAATTTGCATCAGCCATGGGGATAAACACTGCCCATCAAACAGGTACCGACAGGGAAGCCTTCCTTAACTATCTGTGGCCAGCTCTGAAGCTTCTCCTTGTCTGTTCGGCCTGAGTTTGGGCACTGGGGCATTCGAAAATACCCTGCAGACCTAACACATCCTTTGAGAAACTCAGTCATTAGAACGGAGGCGTGGGGGATGGGCTAGAGAACGTGCGGGTTACCTTTCATGTAACACCCCCGTGCTGTACCCCCAAGTCCTGGTAGAATATTTTGAATATATTGTTTGTGAGATGAGGGTTCAAGGGCCAAAAGCAACACAAACTGTGTGAAGCAAGACGGGGGTGGAGGTGGGGGGTGAGGGGTGGGGTGGGGGGGTTAGGGGGTAGGAGCGGGGAGCGGGGCGGGGCTAGACAGTCTGGGGATGGAGATGAGAAAAGGGTAACGCTGACTAAGAGTATCAGCACCGCGATGCGATGCTCGTTCCTTAGCCTGGGAATCCTAAAAATAAGCAGGAACAGTGAAGGACCAACGTCTCCTATAGGAACGTAATGGAATCAAACTGGCAACATGCTTCCTTCTTTGTATATGGATGTAAAGATATTTATTTACCCTTCACCCCTCCCCTCCCCATTAGACAGGGACTTAAGATACTAATGAGAAGGCAGGGAGGAAGGGAAGGAGTAGGGCACTTCTACTTTTAATTCTGTGGTGGTTCTCGCCTCAATTATAGATCAAAGGGAAGGCTGAGGTAAAAGCCTCTTTCCAAAGAGTTTTCATAGCCGTTGGTATTCCACTCTGATGTCGGAAACTTTCCCCTGCCCCCATTAACACTGTTGAAATGTTTTGTGTGTAGGAATGATTGCCCAAGAGGTGCAAGAGATCCTGCCCAGAGCTGTAAGAGAGGTTGGGGGTGTCACCTGTGGAAACGGGAGACCCTGGAGAACTTCCTCATGGTGGATAAGGTAATCAATTACTCCATAGGTGTCTACAGCTAGCTTTGGCTGTTGCTCACTGCTACACGCCTCTGGGGGCTGCACAACAGGCAGACACAGTTCATCCAGAATTGGGGCTTGAAAAGAATCACTCACTGAACTGTGGAGAGAATTGGTACCAATTATCACACAATATATTTCCGGTATATAACAACAATAATAGCAACAATAACAACAACAATAGACCCCCATAGGGGAAAAGGATCAGAATTTCTTTTCAGTGGGGATTACTGAAGGAAAACTGGCCCAGGCAGAGTGCACTTTGCGTGGCTGTTCTCAGAATAAGGTCCAGAGAGCTCAACTGTACTACTGTAAGACTCTGACGAGCCTTAGCTACAGGGGACCCCTGAGTGAACCACATGGAGTTGGAGATCGATGTAAAAGCAAGAGGAGTTTATTGTTCCAGTGCACTGGGGTCATCCTGCATCCAAAAGGAGAGGCAACAACCTCAGGCAGCCCGTTTGGCCAGTTTCTATACCGTTTTCAGGGAAATAGAGCAGCAGCCACTAGGCACAATGTGATTGGCAGAACAGTGTGACTTTTAAAACTGGTTGGTCCTTAGGTTGGTCCGCCCTGAGGAATGTGTCTATGTGCTCTGGGCTGCCCTTGTCTGCAGGTGGCCAACGGTCCCTGTCCCCTCACCCCCTGCCAATGTGGTCTTCCTGAGAAATGTAATCAGCCTCTCCCTTCCAGAAGGGAGGGGTGTCTACATGTTCTATGATCTCTCTCTTCCGGGGGTAAGGGGTGCCTACATGCTCTAAGGACTTCTCCCTTCTGGGAAGGGAGGGGGCCTGGTGAAATTTTCTAAAGCTCTAAGCTGACCTCTTAGACAGTACCTTGTCTTTAAAAAACAGAAAAGTATAGGTAGAGGAAAAGGCTCAGTGGTTGGTGGCACTTGCTGATCTTCCAGAGGACCCAGGTTCAATCCCAAGCATGCGCACAGCAGCTCATAACCATCTGCAATGACGAGATCCTTTGGGTCCTGCGCTCACCCGGCACGCAGACATACATGGAGGCAAAATACACACATACGCACAAAATAATAAAAGAATTAAAAAGAAAATAAAATGAAAGCAGGACTATAGCCTATAATAAAATACTTATGTTCTATAATACAAGGAAAATTATAATTCTTCAATGTGCCCCTCAGAATAATTAATAGTTAAAACAAAATATTGAAATTTTTGCAGGGTTGTGTGTGTGTGTGTGATGAAATCGTGTTTAAATTCCACAATAGGATCATAAAGTGGGTCATTTTTACAGTGCAATTTATGAGTCTCATTTGTTTCACCAAGGGCTTGTCTAAAATCTTTGATATTCAAATTGTTCTCTGTTGAAGGATGCCCTTGTGGCTGTAGATTAGCGCCCCCCTCGCTGGATAACTGGTCTAAGTCAGGCAGTTCCTCTCTTGGTGATACAGCCTGTGTGGTTTGAGTAGTTCTGTAATACCGTGCCTGTCAATCTCGTGATACCCTGCTCTTTTGCAAGGCTCACAGATGCTGCTGCCGCTGGCTCCATGTACACCGAGTGATTTAGGTATGAGAGGAAAGGCGCATTGCCATGGGGATTTTTTTTTTTTTTTTTTTTTAAGCAGTGGGCATGGATTAGAGTGGAGACTAATTTATACTTTGTCAGTTCATCCGGGAGTGCTTCTCCAAACTTCAAAGCGCACACACCCCAGTAGGGGTCTCCCTGAAATACACGTTCTGATCAGTCAGTAAGAGTGTTTGTCTATGACCTCTGTCTGCCTCAGTTCAGTTCCTGCCTCTCTGGGTTCCCGCCTTGAATCGAGCCCTGATTTCTCTTGGATGATGGGCTGTAAGATGAAATAAAACCCTTTCTCTTCCAGCTTGCTTATGGTCGTGGTGTTTTATTACAGTAATAGAAGCCCTAACTAAGACACCCTTCCCCCTTCTCCTGGCTGTGACCTGCCCCTCTTAACCACCCACGCAGACGCCTCCTGTTTGTGAGTTTGTCTTTTACTAGACGTTTTCTCTCTCATCCTCAAACCTACCCAGTATGTTTCTGCCCCAGAGCTGTGAGTGTTTTCTTTCCTAGAGACTCTTCCCACAGGCAGTCTCCTCTGGACTTCCCTGCCCGGGCCTTCCCTGATGGTGCATCTGAAGTGATCTCTGCACCAGATCGCTCTCTTTTATGGTGTCCAGGGTCATTCCGAGGGGTACAATGATTTTGCACAGACCCTACTGTCTTAGTCGGGGTTTCTATTCCTGCACAAACATCATGACCAAGAAGTAAGTTGGGGAGGAAGGGGTTAATTCAGCTTACACTTCCACATTGCTGTTCATCACCAAAGGAAGTCAGGACTGGAACTCAAAGCAGGTCAGGAAGCAGGAGCTGATGCAGAGGCCATGGAGGGATGTTACTTACTGGCTTGCTTCCCCTGCCTTGCTCAGCTTGCTTTCTTATAGAACCCAGGACTGCCAGCCCAGGGATGGCACCACCCACAATGGGCTGGTCCTCCCACCCTTGATCAGAAATTGGGAAAATGCCTTACAGCTGGATCTCATGGAGGCATTTCCTCAAGGGAGGCTCCTTTCTCTGTGATACTTCCAGCTTGTGTTAACTTGACACACAAAGCCAGCCAGTCCACCTACATACCCCTCAGCTGGCCCTCTCTACTGAGAATGGTGTATACTGTCATTCATAGCAGCTTGGAGGGTAGTTGTACCCGACTGAAATTATCTGTAGATTTACTTGTTCCTTGTCAATCTGTCTAAATAGTTATGTGAGAGCCGAAATCTATATTTTCAAAACAATTTCTCTAGTACTTTATCGTGGTTTTCACACTAGGGCTTTGAGCAGTGTAGGAACTGAACAAGTATTGGAAGCATGAGTTAACGAGTTATCAGATGTCTTGATTGACCCAGACATTATAGCCTCAGGCCTCTGAAAACAGTCTTGAATCTTCATCTTATTGGCCTGTCATTCCCTTCCTGGAGGTCAGAGAACTCTTACATCCCATGCTGTTAAGTCCAGGGTCCAATAAGCTATAGATATCCCAGGAAGGACTTCTTTATATTAATGTTCTGTTTCTAAGTCTCAGTGAAGGGATGAGAAGTGGTTATTTGCATAAGAAAATCTGAAGATAGGATTTTTCTGGGAAAGATGACTTCAGATTTCCCCTTGAGATGTCAATTGAACACTCAAGATGAGACTGTCCAGATGGATTCGTGGGCTGTGGGACTCTGCAGAGCAGCTGGGGCAGAGAGGAGGCGGTAGCGAAAGCATGAAGACTCCAGGAAAGGAGAGATTATGGACAAAAGTCACAGATGAGAAGCTGTGGCCACGGCGGGCCTGAGGATAGCTTTTCTCTCATAGTTTAAAAAAAAAAAAACAAAAAACAAAACTTGCAAATCTGTTGTCTATATTTAAAATCAGAAATCTTCTCATGATTGTTTTAGACCCTCGTCTCCTGTGAAATAGCAATTCTGGAAACATGAGGCTGGGGAGAACCTCCCAGCAGGGGCTTTGAACTCCATGTTGCGGCTTCCCACTATCTGTGTGGTAAGCGGCATTCAGTTGAGGCTCTAGAGCAGCGGTTCCCAACCTTCCTAACTCTGCAACCCTGTAATACAGTTTCTCATGTCGTGGCGACCCCCAACCATAAGACTATTTCTTTGCCACTTCATAACTGTCATTTTCTACAGTTATGAATCATAACCTAAGTATCTGTGTTTTCCAAAGACAACCCCCATGAAAAGGTTGGTTTACCTCTCAAAGGGGTCGCGGCCCTGTGAACCATTGTTGTAGCACCAGCCAGATAGAAGCTGAAAGGACGGAGGACGTAAGGAAAAGACATAATAAGGACAGCCCCATACACCGAAGATGTAGAACCAGTAAGGAAGAGGGAGGAGGGAGATCTGATGGGAGGAGGAAGATCTGATACGAGGAGGGAGATCTGATGAGAGGAGGGAGATCTGATGAGAGGAGGGAGATCTGATGGGAGAGGGAGATCTGATGGGAGGAGGGAGATCTGATGGGAGGAGGGAGATCTGATGGGAGGAGGGAGATCTGATGGGAGGAGGGAGGTCTGATGGGAGGAGGGAGATGCAATGGGAGGGTCTAGCTGGGACTAAGCTGGCAGTGGGTACTGAATGCAGGCAGCCTTCCTGCTGTGAAACATTGCCTGGCTGAGTTTGGCGCTCCACATCTGTAGTCTCAGTACATGGAAGGCTGAGGCAGGAGGATCAAAAATTTCCAGTCTGCCTAGACTGAATGAAACCCTATCTCAGCAAAACAAACAAAAACAATCCACCAGACTGTTGGCTGGTGCTTGTCCATAGCACTGATGTGACATCCGACTTCCTAAATTTTGCTATTATTATTGAGTGAAATTGACTTTATCTTTCTGTGATTAGTAAGAATTCTGTGGACCTCTTTCCTGGAGTTGGTACTTAGAGTCCTCCTTCTGTGAATTTGATCCAGCACTCTAGACATTTATTTGTCTCATGTGTGTGTGTGTGGGTGTATGTGGGTGTGTCTGTGTGTGTAGGTGTATGTATGTGTGTGTAGGTGTGTGTGTGTAGGTATGTGTAGGTAGGTGTATGTAGGTAGGTATATGTGTGTGTAGGTAGGTATATTGTGTATAGGTGTGTGTGTGTAGGTGTGTGTATGTGTGTGTCTAGGTGTGAGTGTGTAGGTATGTATGTGTAGGTAGGTGTATATGTGTGTAGGTATGTGTGTATAGGTGTGTGTGTGTAGGTGTGTGTTGCCTCTGTTATTTTATTCCTTCCTGGTACTCTTATTAAAAATAAAAAGCTAATTTTCTAAAGCTCTCCTAATAGCTATAGGCAGTGATGATTATCTCTCGTCTTAGCGTTTTGGCCTTCTTTGTAGTGCTAATAACAATTTCAAACTATGTACTTATTTGGCTTTCTTCTTGCTAATGGGCCGTTTCTCCACTGAACAGTGTACTCTCTGAAGGCAGGAGCTGTGTCTGCAGTGTCTGGTTTACTCCCTCCTGCTACCGAGAAGCATGCCTGACACAGGCTAAGTGCATGATGAAGGAGGGTTGAGTCTATGCAAACAGTGGATAAGAAAGTCCGTGGGACGTGAAGCAGTCAGTAACTGCACGCATGCTTCCCACGGCACACCCGTGGGCGTTAGAGGACAGCTGATCAGGGTTGGTTCTATTCTTCCACCACGAGGGTCCCAGAGCATAAACTCGGATTGCCAGGCTGGGCGGTCATCTCAGTGGCCCAGGTGAAAAACAGTTCGTGGCTGTTTTTCTAGTTGACCAGAAGACAGCTCCTATTCCCTGAGAGCATCCCCGCTTCTTGCTGACTACCTAATCACATCAGATGGTGAAGTAGAGCTCCCCACTATGGAATGAGACACATTGACCACCTACCTCAGGAGTAAAAGTCAGAGGCTATGTTGGTCATGTACACTGGCTAGCTGAGTTTGGGTTCTGGCACTAGCATCCCCTTTTGCAAAAAAGGAATTGCCTTGTGAGCTATGTCACGTGTCCATGTGCAGTACCAAGATTATTCTTTGCCAACATTAGCAGTCATTTTTTTGTGACAATTTTTTTTTTTCTTATCCCAACTATGAAGTTGTGTTTCAGCTGAGGTATTGGACCATATTGACAGCTGGGCAGAGCTAAATAATTGAATCAGGTTCCGTTGTTTATAAGCAAGGGTGATTATCAATAAGAAAACCTTTCCACATGTTTCAGTGTAGAGTATACACTCTTGGCATTAATTAATTCAAACTTCTACATGGAGACTAGACATGTCTGTGAAGAAAACATTCCCCGAGCATCCAGATATATATATTCCTGGTCAATTACTCTCAGTGAGCCCCTGTGACCAGGGTCAGGGGCATTTACTACTAGTTTTGAACATCCTTACAAGCCTCACTGAGATGCTCGACAAAAGTCAGAGTTTTAAGTCTTTTAGGAAGAGTTGGTTGTACTCACAGATCCTAGGGATTTCTGCAAAGTCAGGACAGGCCATAATTATAAGCAGTAAGGAGTAATAAATCCCATCCTCATCTTTATTACTTCCTAAATAGAAAAACACGTGAATTATCTCCTTGCCTATAGGACTCCTGTAAGATCTATGGTGCCGAAAACTCTGAGCCGGAGAAATTAGAGTCGGCCTTTCATCATTATTGACACATAGCTGCGCATGCGCAGCGATTGCTTATGTCTCCTAAGACAGGCTTAGAAATCCCTCCGGGAAGGCGTTGATTAGTAGTTTAGAGAGGATCTTACCGTTTTTCACGGCTTGGGTTAGAGCTAAGTCACGGTGTGTTGAGGAAAACCTCTTCTAAAAAGAAGCAGAGAAAGGAGCGGCGTAAGCAGGATATGGTGGAGAAAAGGCATGGGGTAGGGTGGGGTGGGGCGGGCTCAGAGCTATAGGATAGGACATGGCCTGTGTGTGAGTGGAGAGGGAAGAGGTCAGGGAGGATGAAGGGCCATGTGATTTGGACAGCTGAGTTGGATATCTAATGACCACGTGACCCACTGTGACTATTACCCTTGTTGCTTAATGTCCTCTGTAATCTTGAGCTTAGGGAGCAATAAGATGGCACCCATGATGTCTTGGAATCACAGAATGCTGTTCCTATCTTCATGATTTTCTGCCTTAGTTTCATTAAACAAAAGGAAAGCCTGAACCTACGTTAGAAACCCTAGAACAGTTTCTGTCAGAAGATCTTTTAATTTTTAAAGAAAAAAGTTTTTAATGAATCTCTCCTCCTCCTCCACATCCATATCTACCACCACCACATTGTCATCGTCGTCGTCGTCATCATCATCATCATCACTGTTATTTTGGTGCTGTGCATGTGAGTGCAGGTGCCCGAGAAGGCCGGAAGTCAGAGGCATCAGATTCCTTCTGGAAACTAGAGTGACAGGCAGCTTTGAGAGGTCATGCAGATGTATGACTCAAGCTCACATCCTTTGCAGGAGCTGTATGCACTTCTCACCACTAAGCCCTCTCTCCAGTGCCCCAAAATAGTTTTAATCCACACAAAATTAGAATAGTAACTGTCTTAGGGTTTTATGGCTGTGAACAGACACCATGACCAAGGCGAGTCTTGGAAAGCACAGCATTTAACTGGGCTGGCTTACAGGTTTCAAAGGTTCAGTTTGTTATCATCATGGTGGCGTGCAGGTAGACATGGTGCTGGAGGGGAATCTGTCTGAGACTTCTACATCTGAATCTAAAGGCAATAGGAAGAGAGAATGAGCCACTGGGCGTGGCTTGAGCTTCTGAAACTCAAAGCCCACCCCCGATGACACACTTCCTCTAACAAGACCACACCCACTCTAACAAAGCCATACCTCCTAATAGCACCACTCTCATGAGGCCTGAAGGGGACATTTTTCATTCAAACCACCACAGTAATGAAACCCACACCCATCTCACTCAGAGTGCAGAGTATATTAATTATTTTTCTCATTCCTGTAACAAAATACCTGACAGAATTTACTTAAAGGAGGAAGGACTTACTGTGATTCAGGTTTAGTACCTGATGGTGGGATAGCTCATGGTAGCAAGAACAGGAGGCAGCAGAAGATGAGGACTCATGCTGCAGGTAGCCTAGGCTACACCCCTCGAAGGTCCATCACCAGTGACCCGCTTCTGAAAGCTCTGTGCCTATCCCAGGGGTGACAAAGTCTCAACATAACACTACCTGCCGATCAGACAACCAAGCGTTGAAGCAAGTGAGTCTACAGAGGGCGTCTTAAAGTCCTGTTACAACCCTGCTACAAGTTCTTACCTTCCTCCAACTAAATTATTCGAACTGAATTCCAGAGTTATAGCGTTTTATTATAGATACTTTAACACTGTCTGTCTGTCTGTCTCTCTCTCTCTCTCTCTCTCTCTCTCTCTCTCTCTCTCTGTGTGTGTGTGTGTGTGTGTGTGTGTGTTTTACAGCACACATAGTATCTGGAATCCAGAGGTCAGTCTTGGTTATTTCTTAGGAACACCGTCCACCTTGTTTTTTTGAGACAGGGTCTCTCGTTGACTTTCTGATTAACCTGGAGTTTCTGACAGAGAGTCCTAGGGGTTGCCTGTCTCTGTCTCCCTAGAGCTAGAGTTACAAGTATGTATCACCATGTGTGCATGAACTCTTTCGCTCCCCTTGAGTTCTGGATCCCTAACTTACACCTTTGTGCTTACACAGCCAAGACTAAAGGTGGAGAGCTCTCTCCCCAGCCTGACATCTTTCTGAAAGGCGAGGACCACGTCTTAAAAATAGAACTACCATACCGTTATCATGTAGAAAAACTTACCAATTATGGTAAATTTTACTATAGTCGGTGCTGAAATTTCACAAACGTTTTTGTTTTTATGTATATGTAACACAGAAGGAGTACATATGTCCCTCTGGTTTGGGCAGCCATTAAGAATAATTTTCTATTAAGCTTCATCGTTTGAGCGGGATAGCAGACAGTGATTCTCTGTCATTCTTTATTTGGTTGTTAGCATTCTATTAAAAGGAAGTACATTCTCCTCACCAGAGAGATAGTTGACGCGCAGTCAAAGGAGTGAAAGCTTCTTTCCTTCCTTTATTTATATGTGTCTGAAAAAAAAAATTAAACCTCTAATATCTTCTGAAGGCAACCAATAAAACATTTTTAAATTGGGTATGGCCTTGGGTGCTTTTAAAAACACATATGAGTCTTTGATCTATTCCAGCAGTGTGCCCTTTGATGTTCCCCGGCCTCTTCAGGAGGTTCCTGCCTGCTCTGACATACCACAGTCGTGGGTGGTCATCCTCTGCTTTGTCAGAGAGGTGTCTGAGCTCTCTCTTCATATCCTGCTCGCCCCAAACCTGGGGCTGCTCTTCCTCACAAGATCCCTGGTTCCCTTCAGTGAGCAGTATTTAGAGACCACAATGAATGTGCTCACTGTTAGTGGGTGAGAAATGTCTTTTTATTAGACTTGTTCATGGTTAAAGATAGGAAATAGCTTCCCTCTATGGAGATAGAATGCATCAGGAATCCGTGGCGATACTTATAATTTAAACTTAGAGTTGCTAGTCCTTTACTTAAACTTTTGTCTTTCTGTTTATATCCTCTATCCTCAGTACTTAATCTGTTATATTCAGTTATAATCGTGGATGGCGTATGTGTACATAGAATTCCTCACTGTTATTGCTCACAGTATGACTATTAAAAGTTTTCATTGCACCCGGCGGTGGTGGCGCACGCCTTTAATCCCAGCACTTGGGAGGCAGAGGCAGGCGGATTTCTGAGTTTGAGGCCAGCCTGGTCTACAGAGTGAGTTCCAGGACAGCCAGGGCTACACAGAGAAACCCTGTCTTTAAAAACCAAAAAAAAAAAAAAAAAAGTTTTCATTGCTAATTATTTTTTTATCTTCTGTGTGGAATATATCTTTCCAAGAAGGACTAGTCAATCGGTATTTTGAAAACATAGTTAAAATAAATTCTTTCTGAAAGGTAAGACCAGAAATGCAATTGCACGTTATGCTTATTTCTTTGCTTTTTAAAAATAAGATGCCTTTTGAGTATAATTATGGTTTGTCGTTATTTTTAAATACCCATATTATTTTTTTCTTTCTTTGTATTTTATTGTATTTTTATTTTTTGTAGCCTTACAAAGCAGTTAAGATTCCAAATGGGGTTTCATGTGGACTGCATTGGGTTGGTTTTCCAGCCCCAACTCCCCCTTGTCTCCCTGCCCCCTTTCCTGCTGCCTCTTTCACCCCCAACCTCTCCCCTTTACTTGGGTTTGATGTCTCCCCACCCCACTCCCTTAGAATGTCCTTTCTTCTGGTCACATTGTGTCCCTTGCTAGTTTCTTGACCTTTACCCATATAGTCTCCCACCTGATATATGTATGTGTGTGTGCGTGTGTGTGTGTGTGTGATATATATCATATATATCATATATTATATCAGTTAAAAAGTAGATTCACATGTGAATGAGAATGTAGGGTAAAATACCCACATTAAAAGGCAAATTTATATAGATGTGCACATAAATGAATAATTATACATAACATATATAATGAAGGTTTACTTTAAGAGCCCGGTTTTATTCATTTTGCCTGCCTTGCTTCTTCTTTCCCAGTATGTATAAAAATTTTAAATAATAACGTAAACGGAAAAATACACATTTTGTACTCCCCCCTCCTTTCTAGAGACAATGGATCTCCTGTGTGCACTACCCTGCCTTCTTCTCTCACGGTCACGGCCTTTGCTATACATCAATATGGGAAGGTTTCCTCCTCCCTCCTGAAGTGCAGTTGCTGCTGTGCATTGCTGGCCTTCATCCTCCAGCCTCTTCTGACCGTGTTTGAGTGACGTCAGTCTCTCTCTGCCTTCCTGCATTTTACCAGTCAGTCTAGGGAGGAGATTTCTGGAAGTGGGCATTACTGGCTCAGAAAATAAGCACAAGTGTAATTTTGCTCGGTTATTGCTAAATTCTGCTCCATTGTATGCTTTATCACTAGGGTAGTTTAGATAGATTTTTAAAAGGCTATTTAATAAGATTTTAGGAGAAAAACACTTTTGGGGGTATATTTTAGAATACAGACACACACATAATCACACACACACAATCACACACACACATACACACATTTACACACATACACACACTCAGTCGCACATGCATACTCACACACATATACACACAGACATACTCACACAAACATACTCATAGACACTCACATACACACACACATACACACATACACACATTCTCACACACTCACACATGCATACACATAAATATATACACACACACTCACACACATACACACATACTCATACACTCACACATTGATACATACACACACACACACACTCATGCACATACATACTCACACATATACACACTCACACATATACACACGTATACACATATGTGTATACATATGCTTACACATTCACACATACATACACACACATATATACACACATACTCACAACATACACACATACATAAACACACACTCAAACACACACCCTTAAAGCAAACACAATCCTCAGAGATGAGCCGGTTGGTCTTTTGCTTCCCAAAGCTTTCTGCTTTTCCAAGCTGCTAACTTGGCACCTCTCAATTTGCCTGCTGTCATTTGTTATTTAACAAAGAGTCAACACAATGGCCGCCCACCACAGACTCTCTCCATTTGGGCAGGGAGATAGCATGCAACACCCAATAAGGACAAATGGTTAATTGACAAGATCAGGGGGCTTCCTTAGACCTCCTTGGCTGGCTTTCAATGCGTCTCAAGACAAATGTGTCTTTAAAATTGTACAAACTGAACCTTAACTCTGGAATGTTCAGCTCTGATCCTTCGCTGTATTACCATATATCACCCAATGTCCGTACAGTATTAGCATACATTCATTGTACAAAATAACAGGTTTAACTAGTTCATTTCCATGACTACATATACCATACTTAGATTCCCTTTTTCAATGATTGCTTTTCATGGTTTGAAACCATGAAAGCTTCAGTTTGCATGAGATCCCCAAACACACAACCCCAATACGTCCCAGCCATACATAATCTTGAGACATTGGCCTGGGGTTGGGGGCAGTGTGGTCTTCACTGTATGGGAATTGATTGCTCTATCTGTGAGACTCGTGCATTGCTTTGGACTTTGAACTTTTGAGAAGAGAGAAGAAAAGGAGGAGAGGTCGTGGGGTCAGGGTGAGATCTGACAAGAGCTTGCCAATGCTCTTTATTAAGATAGGCACATGTTCATAGTACAACCCAACCCTGATGTCAGGCAGGGTGTGGCTGGGGCATCTTGGCTTTGGTGAGTTCCCAGACTTTCTTTTTCCCTTCAGATGTCTTAGTGACTTTCACTGAACAAAAGGGATTAAGTGTGTTTTAAACATTCTGTTTGAGGGTTGGATTACAATTTGAATTATACATGATCACTCCGGAGATGTTAGAGAAGAAATGATATCTCAAGAACTATTGCCATGGGCTGGAGAGATGGCTCAGCTGTTAAGAGCGCTGACAGCTCTTCCAGAGGTCCTGAGTTCGATTCCCAGCAACCACCTGGTGGCTCACAACCGTCTGTAATGGGGTCTGATGCTCCCTTCTGATGTGTCTGAAAACAGTTACAGCATACTCATCATATATATAAAATAAATAAATAAAATCTTAAAAAAAAAAAAGAACTATTGTCACATTTATAACTAAAAAAGCTGAAATCTCAAGAACTCATCACATTTTTACCTGGTAACAGAACTCAGTGAAAAGCTAGGGTCTTTAGAGTAATATTGTTGTTTTTATTTTATTTCTAAATTTTATTTTGGAGATATGGTCTCTCTATACAGCACAGGCTGGGGCTGGAACTCACTGGAACTCATGATTGTCCTCCTGCCTCAGCCTTCTGGATGTTGGAATTACAGATGCGTGCCACAACACCTGGTGAAGCCTCCTTCGGGGCCTAAAGGACTTGGTGCGCATTTTATCAGGGAGAGTTGCAGTCACTTTGTAAGGGGATTTAGCAATGAACACACAAATCAGCCCATAGAAACCTGTTCCCCTTTCTTTTATATGGGTTTTAAACATAGCACAATGGTCTTAGATGATAGGTCTTTGGACTTCAGACTTGACAGTGTCTTTCAGTTCAGTTTCCTTACTTCCGTTACAAAGACATATTTGTATTTTATTGCAAACTGATCAGAAGCCTTTTTACAGCACAGCTTGGAGTTTGGGTAGTCTGTTCTGAGTTTTGAACCACTTCAGATTTCTCCAGAGTGAACTTGGTATCGCGGGTATATAACCATTTACGGTGGCGCCTTCTGCCTTTGGATAGCGTGCAGGACAGTTCCCTCGTGGCCTCACACTCTACAGCTCTCCGCAGCTTGTATTGTGTTCCTTTCCAGGACCAGATCTTCATGGAGAATGTGGGGGCCGTGAAGCAGCTCTGCAAACTCACCAACAATCTGGAAGAAAGAATAGAGGAGTTGGAAGTATGGAACAAAAAACTGGCCAGGCTGAAACGCCTTAGTAAGAGCTGGAAGTCCTCCGTCAGTGAAGCCAGTTCGGTCAGGTACGTTCAGAACTTTGAGGAAGGCAGAGAGTGGGTTCCTTCCTTCCATAGGAGACCACCCTGCCTGGCCCTGTGGACAGAGCAACAGTTACTGGAATATTTTAGGCTACCATCCCCCTGCCTCCCGATGCCTCTGTTACTTTTTCTGTTGGTGCTTTTAAAACGAAACATGAGGACTCCATTTAAGAGCCTCAACCATTAGAGGAAGTGCTAAGTATTAGCAAAAGGATGTTTGCCCCTTCAAGGAGAAGAGGTGGTCATTTCTAAATTCTAAACGGAAAAATCATGTTTGATTTTCGGGGGGGGGGTGAGGTTGGGGAAGTTGTTTTATTGTTTGTTCTTAGTACTTAAGGAATTATATGCCATTTCCTGGGCTCTAGTTCTTTTATTTAAAAAAAGGCAAAAATAATGTTAATGCAATCATTAATGTTTACTCCCCCCGCCCCCCCCAACACACAAAAGAACTCAAATTGCTGTTGCTTTCCTTTTTTCAAGTTATCACTGTCTTACAAAAGGAAAGTCCTACTGCTGGGCTGTGACAACCTGGGCCATTGTCACATACCTCCTAGAGAGGCCTTTGAATAGTAATCAATTTTCTCTCTCTCTCTTAAAGCAAATTTAGCAGAGCTGTTAGCACATCTTCAGCAAGAAGGACAGGTTCCAAAAAGCCCACCAAGGTAAAGAGACTGAAATGTAAATGGAGAAGGTATTCTCTATCCAAAACACTGAAATGTAAATGGAGGTCTTAGCGAGCCTCCAGGGGTAGATCTGACTCCCAGCTACTTGGGGGATGGGGCACGAGGTATGGATGGAAGATGGAGGCAGGAAGATGGAGAGAGCAAAGCCTGCCTTTTATTAGAGGCTGGGGTATCAAATGAGTTGAGGAGGAGCCTGGGCAACTTTGTAAGAGCCCTGTCTCAAAATCAAAACACAGAAGACTGCCTGTGGGGGTAGCTCATGGTAGAGCTTGAAGTTTTATTTCCTATCTTAGGGAGCTTCGCTGTAGGACAGGATGTTTCAGCAGCAGAGGAAAATGTTCTCTCTCTCTCTCTCTCTCTCTCTCTCTCTCTCTCTCTCTCTCTCTCTCTCTCTCCCCTCTCTTTCTCCCTCTCCCTGACTCTGTCTGTCTGTCTCTTCTCTCTCTCTCTTTCTCTCTCTCTCTCTCTCTTTCTCTCTCTCTCTCTCTCTCTCTCTCTCTCTCTCTCTCTCTCTCACACACACACACACACACACACACACACACACACACACACGCACATATGTGCTCATGTATTCATTGATAATCCATAGAGACATTTTGCACAAAACCTATAGTTCCTCCTTTTTTACATATGGAACAAGTAGGTGACAGAGTACAGTTTAAAGCAGCAGACTACAAAGCTGGAAAGTTTGAACCTAAACTCTGGGTTCATGACTTTTTAGCTATATATCATATATCTCTGGTGAGAAACTTGGCCTTCCTACGCCTTCTTCTGTCTCTAAGTGTGAGTTGGATGGTCATCTTCCTCCAAGCATTGCTGAGTGATTGTGAGGACGCTATATATTAGTGTACATGAACACTCAGAATGCCTGGGCACAGCAAACGCTGGGTACACACTCATGATTTTTTTTTTTTTTTTTAAACTTTTTATGTAGTGTTCTGCCTGCATTTATGCCTATAAGCCAGAAGAGGGCACCAGATCTCATTATAGATGGTTGTGAGCCACCATGTGGTTGCTAGGAATTGAACCCAGGACCTCTGGAAGAGCAGCCAGTGCTCTTAACCTCTGAGCCATGTCTCCAGCCCACCCTCATGATTGTTAATGTTTCAAACCCACCATCGTTGTGGTTCTCATGGTGTGTAGCAGAAAAGATCCATGGGCTTGATAAAGTGCAAGTCATGATGCTTTGGTCACCCCTGTCACTAGATGATCTTTGCTTCTAGACGGTTCCTTGGGTCACTGGGGGAAATACATATGTATGGGTACTCCTAGGCTGAGTGACAAGTGCTCATGGTCACCATGCTACTGGGAACAGCTAATGGACCTCCAGGTTCTAAGAAGCATGGGTAGAGACGGCCAGCTCTCTGTGCTGGCCAAGGTACATTCTGGAGCAATTCGGTGTCACCTCTGTGTAGTGCTGATGCAATCAATAGGGCTGCCCTTACTTTTCTCTACTTCTCTATGTCCCACAGGCAGGCAGCTGGTATATATAGTGAAAGGTGAGGCGGAAGCCCTCACGGTTCAAGTAAGATTTCAGAATAAGGTGAAGAGAGATGGGAAGGGAATGCAAATGGATACAGACATCTCACTCCCAAATAAAACTCGTTGAGACAGAACTTGCAGCACACTTAGATATTTGGGGGGTTCTACAATAATCCTTAGGTATACCCAAACTGGAGAATGGTTACATTGTTAAATGAATCCTCCTAATAGCTGAAGAAGCACTCGGGTAGTATTTGTTTTCCTATGTGAATGGTGAGAACGATGAGAATCAGTGATACGGAGGAAATGTGTACAGGACTTGACTCTCAGTCATTTCCCAATGTGTGGCCAAAGGACCGTGAGCAAAACCAAGGAGATGTCCAAGAATCCAGGGGCTGGAGAGAGCAGTGTGATGAGGAAAGAATAATATCATTAATTCCAATCAACCCCACAAACTCCATCGAGCCCTCTCTCTGTAAGGGTAGCACTCAGGCATCCTCAGAACACTCTCAGCGAGGTATTAGAAGGGTGCCAGTCATGGACTGTGTGACTTCCAGACTTGCTCCCAGTGGCATCATGGGAGAAGACTTTGTTCTAACAGTCCCCAGGGCTGTAGACTTGTTAAAAGGTGTGATTAAATACCTCCTTTTTATATTGGAGAACATGTTTCTTAACCAGGTAACAAGTCTAAGAAATAACTAAATGTCATTTTAAAGCTGTTTCTTAGTTGTTCCCATTCCTGTAGACCCTTTGGTCAAAATCACGATTGTTAGCATTTCATCTAAGCTCCGCCCCACGGTTACCTGGCAACAGCCAGGTGTGCCTGACTCACTGTAAAAGGGGCTGCTTGCCCCCTACTCACTCTCTCAGTCTCTTGCCTTCTTGTTCTTCTGTCCCCTCACCCCTTTCCCCCTCTCTCCCCATTCCCATCCCCCTCTCTCTCCACTCATGGCCGGCCTCTACTCCTCTACTCTCTCTTTCGCTCTCTCTGACTTTCTCTGTCTCTACCACCTTCTCAACTCCCCCCACCCCCATGTCCCATTCTATTCTATACTATACCCTCATGTGGCTGATCCCTCAGGGGGAAGGGATGCCTCAGCATGGGCCCCACGGAGGCACCCCCTTCCCTCACACCTGACCACATCTCCATCAAACATATTCCTTCTCTCCTTATCTTTTTATAAAACACAACAATGGTTCCACTCTGCACTGTGAGAAGGAAGGAAACACACACTTCCCGTTACTTCTTGCCCAGTTCCCATGTGCCAGCTTTTATGGCACAATGTATCTGCCCTAATGTGTAATTCATTTCCTTCCTAGAGACAGTATGTACTGATGATCATATCCCCTATGGATGTACGTAGCAGCAATCAGTAAATATTCATTGAGTGGATGGAAAAATAAACATGACCTGGGCCCAGAGCTTTCTCATTCATAGGTGTGGGGGGCGGGGACCCTCATGCACTGTAAGGTGGGCTTGGTAGGATTCTTTCATATGGCTTCCCCAACATTCTCCTGTGGAGATTTATTCCTTCATATCTGGAAGAACTTGGATCTCTCTAAGTCTATTAGGAGGCTGGTGTCTGGCCTTCTTTCATAAAAATCAAGATTGTCTGGCAGACTCCAGGGAAAGGATAGGCTGCTATAGCCTGCAGCATGAAGCACAGGGAGTCTCTGAACACTATAGTCCTGTTCAGAGAGGCGAGAGCAGAGGAGCAGGTGTAAACTGAGGCAAGTAAGAAGCAGTCACTGCTGAGGGAGGCAACAGAGACCCCTGCTGCTCAGGGCTTCGGGCCCCACGGCTGCTGTGCTGATCTGTCCCTGTTCATGAACCGCCCATAGGTCGCTTTCTCAGGAAGGAGACAGTCGTGTCCTAACTGGGTCTTCCAGACATTGGTTATAGGTCTGATCGCTGTGATGACATTTTGGTAAGACAAACTTCAATGTTATGCTATCGAGCTCTTTCTTTCTTCCTTGTCTTTCTGACCTTCTCTTTGCTTTGAAGACAAGGAGGTGTTTTTTAAAAAACAGGCATGAACCTTTGATAGCTTAAAGATGAGGCAGCCCTTTTGAAATTCATAACTTGAAGAAAACATTACCGATTTATGTGCTTTGATATGAGTTGATGATTTTATTTTTTTTTTCAATTGTGATTTAGCACACGCGCGCGTGCGCGCGTGTGTGTGTGTGTGTGTGTGTGTGTGTGTGTGTATGTGTGTGATATTTGTCTTATCTTTGCATGTAGCTTTCTCAAGTTTTTTGTTTTCCTTTCTGTCTTCTTGGGAGAGGGTGTGAGGATGAAATCCAGTCCAGTCAGTGCTGCCTGGCCGCTGAGATGCCTCAGCACACTTTTCCAGCAAGAACTGAGTCTGCTGGGCAGCCACCAGCTGTCTCTGAGAACATGAGAGGAATTCCCTTCCCGTGGATGGAATTGGTTTGTGGTACATCTCTTTGTTTTTACTCAGCGATGATGGCAAATCTACCGTCTTTTGGGAGAGCAGAGTACTGCAGAATTGAGTTTGGAAAGCAAGGTGTGAAGAGAGGCTGGCAAGGCGGGGCAAGTCAGGTGGCCTCATTTCCAGCAGACTTCTGGGTGACTCATGAGAGAGTACAAAAACTCCGTGCAAAGAGGACGGAAGGCACACAACGTTCAGACACACAAGCACCACTGGGATTCACCTCCCAAACTCTAGAACTTTTACCGAACACTTTAATTTTGCTGAATCAGTTGTGTTAGGAGCAGAAAGACACCTTCATTACTTTGTAGTCACGTTATGTGCATGCTTTGTTGCAGTTCCTTTCTTACTTCTCTCTAGCTGATACATTGTACTCTGAGAGATTGTAGAGGTAAGCAAAGGCTTTGTGGTCCAGGATGGACCTCTGCCTTCTTTTATCTCCCAGTTCAACAGCGTGGATGAAAGTCACTGGCAGGAAACAAGATTCATCCTTACTCTCTCCTGCCCCGCTTCCAGCTGTTGACAGGCTTCCTCTGTTGACATCTTGTCAGGGCCAGGGTTCGGTCGGCTCTGTGAAGGGGTCCTTCAGCATAGAGTACCCTCTGAGCCTCTGAACTCTGGGGAGCCCAGGGCTCTTTTCTCTGTCTGAGGCAGAAAAACCTAACTGGGCTGTTTCCATGATGTTTCTGCTAGCTACAGCTGCCTCTCTCCCCTCCTCCTGTTATGTGTGGCCTGTGAGAATATCCTCGGCCAGCTGGCATCTTGACTGAGATACCTGTGGAAACAGGTCTACCATATAATGTTTTCCCCCCTTTAACAGCGCCTTGACAATAGTTGCCCTCTACATACTTAGCCTAAAGGATCAAGACCGGCGTTCCCCAAATCTTCCTCTAAGGTAAGTTCAGATCTTGTATTCCTTTGAGAGAAGGACTTAAAAAAAAGATTTATTCCTCTATATTCGTATGTGGGTGCCTGAGGAGGCCAGAAGAGGGCATTGGATCCCCTAGAATTGGAGTTTCAAGCTGACTGAATTCCCTAACGTGAGGGCTGGGAACTGAACCTGGGTCTTCTGCAAGAACAGCAAATGCTCCTAACCTCTGAGCCATCACTGCAGCCCCGAGAGAAGGCCTCTTGATGGCCCCTTTCACTAACCGTTTTGTACTCTTCCAGTAATATTACAAGCTCTCCAGAGCCAGCTCTACCATCCACAGCTCCCACCTCAGGTACAGTCTTCCTGTTCCTAATGATAAACCCAACCCATTCTCCCTCCCTGTGCCACCACTTCCGGTGACCCTCCCTGTGCCACCGCTTCTGGTGACTCTCCCATCCTCAATGCCTTGCAGCTCCCCACACAACCCTGGCAACCACACAGACCTCCTCCTTGCCGCAAGTGCCTGAAATCACTTTCTGCGAGATCCTGCCCTGTCAGGAAACTTACTGCTGCCCTGTGTGGGGACCGAGAATGTTATTTTCAAGTCCTGCACAAAGACAACTGGAGGCAGAGAGAGAAATCCATCAGAGACAATGGGCAGGTAAATGCTGTTCAAAGAGAAACAACCAGGCCTCTGACCTTGAGGTTTTCCCTTGTTGATATTTACCTGGATGGTTTGTGAATGGATCTAGGCAGGGGCTCTACTCTTCTGCTTGGCACAGCAAAATCTTTAAAAACACAGGCACACGTACTGCCAACCATCTGAATAGTGAGTTCCTTCCCCAGGGAGGAAATGTTGGTTAATTATTTGTAATCAGAAAATTTCCATTTGTCCACCAGCAAAGATGGTGAGATAATCATGTGCACATGGATTGGGTTTTGTTTGTTTGTTTGTCTGTTTGTTTGCATGTGTGCGTGTGTGCATGCATATGTGTGTGTGTGTTTGTGTATGTGTGTGTCTGTACACATGTGTATGTGTGTATGTGTGTGTGTGTGCGCGTGTGTGCGTGCATGTATGTGTGTTTGTGTTTGTGTGTGTCTGTACACATGTGTATGTGTGTATGTATGTGTGTATGTGTGTGTGTATGTGTGTGTGTATGTGTGTGTATGTGTATGTGTGTGTCTGTACACATGTGTGTGTGTGTATGTGTGTATGTCGTTTAGAACTTAAATGGTGTAGTGTCTGGACTTTCTGTCTAAACTAATTTGGGAAAAATACAAGAAATGTTGAGAAAGGAAGGAAGGAGAGACAGAGGGAAAGAATGAGGAAGAGGAGGAAGGAAGGAAGGAAGGAAGGAAGGAAGGAAGGAAGGAAGGAAGGAAAGAAGGAGAGAACTTTGGAAACTCTAACTTGACAGTAAACTTTGAGTCAGTGAAAACCACCGGCTTGGCATGCCATTTTCAGAAGCATTTTTTTTTTTTTTTGTATCTACGAGTACACCATTATTGGTTTTGTTCGTTTATTTGGTTTTGTGTACGTGGTATATGCATAAATGCACGTGAGTGTGCGTGGTCCTGTGTGGACGCATGGAAGTGATCTTATTTTTTGATAGAGTCTCTCACTGAACAAAGAGCTCACTGATTGGCTAGTTTTGTTGGCAGGCAAGCTCTGGGAATCTGCCTCTGTACACTCCGAATACATTTCCCCTGACCCCACCCTACCCCAGTATGGGGCATGCTGCTATTCCTGGCTTTTTACACAGGTGCTGGAGATCTGAACTCTGGTCCTCCTGCTTGGAGACAGTCGCTTTACCAACTCAACTACCACACTAGGATCTTTTTTCTCCTTTAAGTTAAAAAAAGTTTTTAGAAATTTGGTAATGGGCTCCAACTGAAATTATCTCTGTAAGATCAAATGCATTTCTTCCAAATGCATTCTAGTTTATTGTTTTAGAACTCTCATTCTGGGTAGCATCAGTAATAACGGCTGCATCAGCAGTGTGTACTAGTGTGGTTTCCCTAGGATGCTGCTGAAGCAACAACTCTCAAAGGATGGGGATGTCAGATGGTGATCATTTACTTCTGATTGTGCATCAGATGTGGATGAAGACAGGGCTCTGGGTCTCCATGTTCAGGACCCAGCTGGTGGTGATTCTGTGTCCCAGCGTTTCCATAATGACTGTAGTCATGGGGCAAGGGAACAAATCACATCGTCTGCTGCCTCTTAAAGCTCCCATCTCAATAGGACATATGTCATTTAATGACACTTTTTGGCCAAAGCAAGTCATATAGCTCGTTTCTGGCTCAAAATGGACGGAGGGAGTATAAATCTATCAGTGCCTCAAAGAAGTCAATAACTAAAAGTACTATTTGTAAGCAGCTTGGCGTACAGAGTGTGGCCAGTGTGCAGAGCCTTGGGGTGATCATGGAACCTCCTTCCCTTTGGATATTATTTCCTATCCTAACCTTGGATCGACACGCTTACGAATCATATCACCATGTATCATGAGGTATTACTCTGTACCTGACGCTGTAATAGTCGCGACATGAACAAGTCATTTACTTCTCACAAGACTAGCATTAGGCCCTGGAGGTACCCTCATTTTTTTTGTTGTTTGTTTGTTTGTTTTTTCCAGTATGGAAGCTGTGGTACAAAGTGTTCCCCTCCATCTCTGAGACTTGTGGGTTTTTTTCTTCATAAAATCAATATTGGATTGGATTTGGGAATGGTTGTATCGTTCCAGAGTGGATATGAACGTTCATTCTGAAGAAAGGATTTGCTTCTGCCATTTTGTTTTCACTGTATCATTTTCTATCTATTGTTGCATGTGTGTGTCTGTACTGTATGTGCATACCTGTGTCTCTGAGTGTGGGGATGTGTATACCTTGGCCCACATGGCAGAAGACGTCAACCTGGGGTGTCAGTTCTTGCTTTCCACCTTGGAATGGGGTCTCTTGCTGGTTGCTGCTGCGCTGTCTGTAAGCTTCTGGGGATTCTCTGGTCTCCATCTCCCGTGTCACTGTACAGGTGCTGGAATTGCAGCCCTGTACTCCAGCCTTGGATGGGTGCTGGATAATCAAATTCAGGTTGTCACACTTGTTCATATCCACTAAGCTATCAATCTCACCAGATCCCAGCACTGAGACCGGAGAGATGGCTCAGCAACTGCTCTCAAAGAAGACCCAAGTTTGAGCTCCAGCACCCACATCAGGTGGCCCACAACCACCTGTACCTCCAGTTTCAGGGGATCTGAAGTTCTGTGGCCTCTTCAGCCACCGGCATGTGGTGCACTTAAAGTTATGCAGGGACCAACGAGCACTTACATAAAAATAAATCTTAAAAAAGAAAAGAGGAGAGAAAGAAAGAAGGAAGGAAGGAAGGAAGGAAGGAAGGAAGGAAACAAAACAAACACAAACAAAACAATTAATACCACCACCAAAACCCCTAAAACCTTCATCTCTTGCAAAAGGATGCGGAAGCTTATGGTTGACCAAGCATTTTCTGACCTTGGCTGTCCTCAATGGGGACACTTGATGGCCTTTGACAGGTGTCCCCGGCATGGACCATCCCACCTATACAAGATGTATCAATAACAATGAGTTCTAAAGAGGGGGGGTCAGAGCACCGCTCTTCATTCTCTGGGTGTTTTGGGGTAACAACCAGTTCTGTATAAGAGATATTAGGACGATCAGCTCTGCGCCAACTGGATGGATCATACGTCCCCTCATCTCCATGGCAGTGAGTGTCTGAGCATCCTGTATTTCCATATCTGTGGGAACTAGAGAAAGATCTGCTACCGCGTACCTGGACATGTCATCAATTGTCAGAGAACAGCCACACTAGTGACGTCTTACGTTTGTGATCCGGGGAATCCACAGTTAACCGACTTTCATAATGAATTTATCGTGAGAAGCATAAAGAGCGAATGTAACTATAAATCCACTTGGGCTTCTAAGTGAAAAGTTTGTTAATTAATCCAATTATTTAAAAAATACTAGATATCCATGGGAAGACACTTCCTCCCAAGTCCATGGACAATACCACAGACCTGGTCATGCAATTTCTCAGCGTTTCAAAGTTTTACATCAGGAGAGCCCATTTGCTAACCAAATTGGAATCTAAGGCCCTATTTCATGACCATGGTTCCTCCAAGTCTGACATCTGCTTTCGTTTGTTTGGACATAGGGTTTTGCACACATGAGCCCACCGCTAAAAGATGCAGACAGTAACCATTCAGAGCATCTAGAAAGCCTACCTTTAGCCATCAGGATGTTCCCGGGTGGGGGGGTGGTCTTTCCCAGGATGGAGGAGGGGTATTCCTTTCTTGCTGATGTAGCCCCCACCCCAATCTAGAACAGTGATTCTCAAACCTGTGGGTAGTGACCCTGAATCCCTTCACAGAGGTCACCTAAGACCATCAGAAAACATATTTTACATTATGACTCATACCAGTAGCAAAATTACAGTTATGGACTAGCCACAAAAAAATCCTTTTATGGTTGGGGGTCACTCCAGCACGAGGAACTATATTAAAGGGTCACAGCATCAGGAAGGTTGATGACCTCTGCTCTAGGGTGGTGTACAACCTCAGGGGTCCTAACACAAAAGAAGAGCATGTTGGGTAACTTTTCTTTGCAACCAGTTGTTTCTGAGACATGAAGAGCAGGTAAAAATTAAGGAATAAAAATTAAAAAAAAAATAAGGAATTAAAATTTAAAAAATAGGAGAGCTGTCAGTGGGGGTGCGGAATAATTTCTGACAATTTACTCGTCCCCCTGAAGACACTCATGAGACTCCTCCCTGAGGAGTCAGATACTGTAAGGGAAGTGAAGGAAAAGAATCTGCATTGTTACAGCAAGCTAAGCTCAAGTCACAATTTTTCTTTTGGGTCTTTGATTGATGCCTAGGTCTTTGTGAAATGTCTTTCAGAAAAGTCATCCACCCACCTCCACCAGTTTGTTTCCCTACTCCTTAACAAAACCTGAGGAAAAATAGATCAGGGAGTGGAAAGTATTTTGGAACCCATAAAGATTTAAGTAGCTTAGGAGAGTTTTAAATATGAAAAGACAAAGGAGCCATCAGGGAAACATCTCTGGAGTTCTCCAGATGGTAACAAGCTGGTGAACCTAAAGAGAGAGAGAGAGAGAGAGAGAGAGAGAGAGAGAGAGAGAGAGAAAGCAAAATAACATTTGGAATCCATGCTCTCTTTGTTTTAAATGTAAGAACTTTTAGGAGAATAAATGCCCAAAGAAAACGGTCCCTGCGCTAAAGGCCTCAGCCATGATGCGTCAACCTCTTGGTATAGGTCTGTTTTGATCACTGGGCGAGAAGGGTATCCCAGACACTGCTAGAGTTCAGCCTTCAGCAGTTTCACATGTCGTATACTACCCACTTTCCACCACGGCACAATATGCTTTGCTTGTATAACAGTTTAAACCTCTCCACTCTGGTTTTTAATTTAGTCTCAACCTTGCCTAATTTTTTTTTAACTTCATTATTATAGTGTGAGAGTACATGGGTGTGCATGGCGTGTGAGTGCACACATACAATGCCATTGGGTGCATGTAGAGGTGAGAGGACAACGTTATATCGTCAGGTTTCTCTTTTCTCCTTTATGTGGGCTCTGGGGATAAACGTTCAGGTCATCAGGCTTAGGTGGCAAGCTCCTTGATCCACTGAATCATCTTTCTGGAATTCAACCTCACCTTCAAAAATATTTATTGTATTGTTAAGTGTGTGTGTGTGTGTGTGTGTGTGTGTGTGTGTGTGTGTGTGTGTCTTTATCTGGTCTGTGTCTGATCTGTGTCTAGTCTGTGGTCTGTGTCTGGTCTGTGCCTGTGTCTGCATCTGGTGTGTATCTCTGTGTCTCTGCATTTCAGAGTATACAGAAGCATATATGTGTACTGTGTATACATAAGTCCAAATGCCCATGGCAGCCACAAGAGGGCATTGGATCCCTTGGAGCTGGAGTTTCTGGTTGTGGGCTGCCTGACACAGATGCTGTGTCACTTGGATCCTCTGCAGGAACCGTGCAGGCTCTTAACTGCTGAGCTCCAGCCTCGCTTTGAAATTACTGCTTTAAAAAATGCTTTATTGGGGCATGGTGGCACATACCCAGAATCCCTACAGTTAGGAAGATCAGCAGTTCTGTGCCGATGACAATTCTGTAGGAGACCTTGTCTCAACACACACACACACACACACACCACGCACGCACGCACGCACGCACGCACGCACACAAGTAAGAACAACGTCTCCCGAGGCAATCCATCTTATGTATGGGTTCTCTTTCTTCAAGAACCTATAAACACAATTCTGTGGGATGGAAGTGAGTCTCTAGTGCTCTTGCCAGAATCTACAGCGAGCTCCTTCCCTTGCAAGCTCAGCAAGGAAGCAGAACACGAGGCAGGGGACAAATAGAGAGCACAGACTAGTTCCAGTTTCTACTTCTCTTTCGGCCTCGTTTGCCTGTGAACCTTCAGCCTTCTGTGGAAACGCTCTTAAGTGGATCTATGAGGAGCAGACGAGCACCTCAAAGTTATTGTTGGAATAGCTTGAGTCTAAGAGATCTGGAAGCCCTGGGGGAAAGCATATGTATTTATGTACAAAAGAAAATGAATATTCAGTTTTCTAGAAATTTCTCATATCTCAAGAGCCAATAATGGAATGCATCATTTTGGGCTGTGTGCTAGACACTTGAATACAGCATCCTCCCTCTGTGTGCTCAGACACTTGCATGCAGCATCCTCCCTCCTGTGTGCTGAGAGCGGGGAGAAACACAGCCTCTCAAATCTGTTCTCAGCATCCTTCAAGTCTAAGCCTGGGGATCTCCCCTCTGAGTAACAGGAAGATACTTACAGGTTAAACAACTGGCTTTTCTTTTTCATTTCCTTCCTCTTTCAATTCTATTCTTCTGCAAATATTTGCAGAATACCACGGGGAGCCAGCACTGCCTGTCCACTGAACCCCAAACATTGACAAGTTCATTTTGAAGGTGTTCACAGTCGGGCGAGCAGTGTGCAAGCAAGCCCTTCCACCTAGTGTAAGAACAGCAGTAGAGGAGAGAGATTTCAAGAAAGATTGTCTCCAAGTTTTGTAGCCTACAGCTTCTGCTTCCTACCCTGAGACTAAATGTAGAAACTTGAACGTAGATATAAATCTGAAAAACAAAACAACAAAACAAAAATCAACTCTCTGTGGTGGTTTAAAGGAGGTCTCCAGTCTTAGACATTTGAATACTTTGTCCCCAGTTGGTGCCGTTGGGGGCAGCTTAGTGAATCTGGTCCCTGTGGAAGGAGGTTGGGTGTGGTTCTGCTGGAGGATGCTTGTCATTGCAGGTGGGCCTTGAGAGATCAAAGACTGTTATTTTGAGCTCACTCTCTCTGCTTTGTGCCTGGGTTTAAGATGTGAGCTCTCAGATTGCTGTTCCAGCCACCTGCTTGCCTGTCATCACTCTCCCCCTGCAAGATGGTTAGTTACCCCTCTGGATCCATGAGCCCTAATAAACAACCCATCCTTCTGTGAGTTGCCTTGGTCATATTTTTTTTTTTTTTAAAAATCACCATGAGAAAAGCAACTTACAAAAGGAAACTCTTATTTTGACCCGTGGTTTTAGAGGAGTCAGTCTGTGATCGAAAGGGCTCATTATTCTGGCCTAAGAAGGATAGGTCACCATGGCAGCAGGGATGTATTTGGGGAGAGGCTGTTCACCTCTTAGCAGGGAGATAAGAGATAAAGGAGAGGGACTTGCTGTCGAATCCCCTCTCCTGCCTTTCTCCATTCCGGCTTCCAGTCTATTGAACAGCACTGTCTACATTCAGGGCAGGGCTTTCCCTAACAGGCATTGACCCACATAAGAACCATCTTTGAAATGACCCTACTGACACACCCACAAGTGTACTATACCAATCACCTAGGCTACAGTACAGCTTCTTTTCCACCCAGAAGCCTTCTTGTCTGAGAAATTTCAAGTGACCCTAGGTATAGGAGCATATTAAATAGGCACAAACCCAAAACATTTACTGATAAATATGTGTTTAAAGAAATTCATTTAAAATAATTCTTTGATGTTCATATCATACCGATAACAAATCCTACATTTATTTTAATAACATTAGGAGGCTCACAACCACCTTTAACTCCAGTTCTGGGGGATTTGTCACCTTTCTTTAGCCATTTACACATGGGCTAGCACATATGTACTCTCAGGCACATACATATAAAAATAAAAATAAAAGAAATATTTTTTAAAAGTTAAATCTTGGCACTGAAGGACCCAGAGCTCCTCCATTCTTTTTTGGAAGTAATCAACATTTTGATTTTCTCATTCCTGGGGCTGACCATGTCTCTGCATAGACACTTGGTACATAATTGCAGACCTATGCTTAGGGACATTTTAGAAACTGTCAGAAATTCTTCCCTAATCCTGAGCCCAGGATTCATTTGATGACTTTTTTTTTTTTTTAAATGAAACTCAAGCCAGCAAGCCAAATAACAGTCTTTAAAAATCTAACATTCTAACACGGTCCACCCAAAAGGCATACTAACAGATCTTCACTCCAAGAAACAATGGTAGGGAACTATTGAAAGTCTTTGCTTCCTTTTATGGAATGGACTGTTTCTATAAGAGCAGAAAGCTTTGCAGTCAAGTGAAAACATCGCAGTGGACAGTAGTCTTGAGTGTGAGCTGAGGGGGTCAAGGCCACGATGGCGTTGGGTAGTGGCAAAGCATCATGGGATGTTCAGAACCAAGGCTGCAGTGGGGGAGCATGACGGAGTGCCATCAAGTGAGCCTAAAACACCCAGAATCCAGTGAGCATGTGATTTTCAGTGACTGTTTGGTTGTTGTGCACTCAGAGATCTTATATTATTGCCAAACATTTTTACAACTGTCACACTCATTTATGTGATCCCCATGAAGTCACAGTTTAAGAAGCTGTGGCTGATTCATTTCTCAATGGAACCGAGTTGACAGCCAAGGTTATCCGGCACACTACTAAGTGACTGCTCTCAACATCTAATTTTTAAAAGATTCATTTGGGGCTGGAGAATGCCTCAGAGATTAAGAACACTTGTTGCCCTTCCTGAGGACCTAGGTTCGATTCCCAGCATCCAGATGTTGACACGCAACCATCTGGAACTCCGATTCCAGGGGATCCAATGTCCTCTTCTGACCTCTTCAGGCATGAGCATGCACATGACGTACATATAGACATGCAGGCAAAACCTCATACACGTAAAGAATTTTTAAAAACTTAAATAATAAAAGAATTAAATAATTTGTTGTATACAGACCTGACACCTGAGCAGTAGCCTCTGTGCTTTGGAAATCCCATTTTCTACTGCAGGCAGAGTGATTCCCTTGGCTTTTTCCTCACCTCAGTGATCTGATTCCTGTCTTCAGCTGGCTGGGTCCCCCCTCCCCCGCCTACTCCCACCCCTGCCTATCCCGGTGCCTTACAGTTTAGACTCAATTTTTTTCTCCATGAATCTTGTTTTATGGAACTCTAGGATGGCAGAACAGTGGTGTAGAGGATCAGACAGTCTGGACAGCAAGCCCTTGTACTATTCTTTATCCTTTGTACTCGTCTGCCTTATCCCTTACTTCCTTATCCCCTGTATTCATCTGTCAAGAAGGGACAGCCAGCCGGGCGGTGGTGGCGCACGCCTTTAATCCCAGCACTTAGGAGGCAGAGGCAGGCGGATTTCTGAGTTCGAGACCAGCCTGGTCTACAGAGTGAGTTCCAGGACAGCCAGGGCTACACAGAGAAACCCTGTCTCGAAAAACCAAAAAAAAAAAAAAAAAAAAAAAAGAAGGGACAGCCATCCTACTGGGCTGTCATTGAGCACTCAGAACAACATCTAATAGAAAATAATCCATGAGTAGTTGGTATAGTTATTGTTATTATCCTTCACTGCAAATATATATCACATATTGGATATATGATTGGTATGAATATAATTATATATCATATATTGTATATTATATATTGTATATTATATTATATATTATATGTTATACGTTATACTTATAATTATAATATAGCAATATAGCATATATAGCATATATAGTATAGACATATCTATGTTATTTAATAACCAGGAGGAGCACCCAGTCATTGTATAGTTCTGCTCATCCTCGGGCACCTGCAATGCTGTCTGTATGAAGATTAATATCCATCATGTCTCTGTATAGTTTGCTTCTATTTCTTTTCCTTCATTTTCACTCTCTCTAACCATGCACTCCGAGCCGTGCTATCTCATTTAATAGGATCTATTATGTAGGAGCGGGGCCATGGAATGGGCAAGGTAGAAAAAGCCAACGGGAACCACGAACCCCTGACTCCATGCCCCAGTGATACCTGGACCGGATTCTCAATGGCCTGTTCCCCAGGGTATTGACTTACTCTCCCTCTGAGTTTCCAGGATAGGTCAGAAATCAGATTCCAACATGCATGTGGTTGCTTCATCCTCGTTCCTGGGTTCTGAGTGTCAGTTTGTCACGGTTTTTATTTTCACCCAGAAATAAAGAAAATCTGATCTGAAGCAACCACATAGGAGCCAGGCTTGGGCTGGGCACAGCTGTTGCCTTCGGGGCTTGTTCTCACCCAAGTAGAATTGGCATCAAAACACATGACCAGGAAGAGAGATGACAACTCGCTGAAAGGACACTTAGGCCTGTCCCGGGAGTTATGAGTCCTCTGTCACTGGATCTATTCACACACCCACACCCTCTAATGACATGTGTCCATTGTTTAAATATTGCATAAACCATGCCGAGGGTGAGCCTGAGGGACATGGGTCTAACAGCTTTGGTTAGTAACATTTTTGATTCAGGATCCAGATGAGAAATAAAACTACCACTAGCTTCTCATTAATCAGAGAACAATGCTTCCCTAATACGACCCAGGCTGTCCCAGGAGCTATAGAGGATACTAGGAATAAAAACAAATTCGAAGTTAAGGGATAACCCAGAGGGACTAGGCCTTGCACATGGCGGCTAATGTGTATCACTGACTGAAGAGCACATGCTTTGGCACTGGGAGGGGGACAGCTATGAGCTCTGGGACGTCTGGGGTGATGATGTGGTCTGCTCAGGCTGCCATGACACAATACCACGGACTGGGTGGTGTAAACAACAGACATTTGTGGGGGGGTTGACAGTTTTGGAGGCTAGAGGTCCAAGATCTTGGTGTCAACAAATCTGACTTCTTTGGAGGTCTTCCCTTGGCCTGCAGAAGGCCATCTTTTTGCTAGGTCCACAAATGGTATTTTCTTTGCTTGTGTGTACGTGCACAAAGCCAGCCCTGGAGTCTCCCTGTAATCTCCTTCTCTGATAAGGACAGCTGTCAGATTGGACAAGAGCTCATCGAAACTGCCTCGCATCCTCTCGATCCCCTCTTTAAAGACCATATCTCCACAGAGAGAGGCATTCTGAGGAGGAAAATGTTGGGGTTGTGACATGTGCTGGGGTGTGTGTGACTTTCCATTAACAGACAACTTCTTGGGTGAGGGCAAGAATAAACTAGATCGGGAAGAAATGGGATAGGTGTGGGTGTTAGAGGGGGAGAGAGAAAGGGTGGGGATATGTTCAACTCTTAGCTCAGTCAGCTTCCTATTGTCCTGAAGGAGCCTTCCTGACTGACAGATGTGTTTACTCTTCAGAAGACAAAAACAAATCGTTCCTGACAAGAAATGCGCTTTTCAGCCCCGAATGGGAGAGTGATTGTAAGTTGACATTTAAGTGACATTCTTTTGCCCTCTGAGACTAGGCAGCACCACAGCCTTAGGAGCACTAGTGGGGTGAGAAATAGGGACAAGGTGACAACCATCCTACCTGTCACTCCCACCAGCACCACACAGGCAGGCAGACAGACACATACACACAGATACACAAACACACACACATAGACAGACACATACAGAGACACACACACAGAGACGGACACACAGACACACATACAGGCACACTTACAGAAACATACAGACACACATAGACACATACAGACACATATATGGACTTACACTGACACATATAGACCCACATACAGATACATATACACATAGAGACACATGTACAGATACACATATAGACACACACACAGACACATACATGGACATACACAGACACACAGACAAACACATACAGACACACACATGGACCTACACAAACGCACAGACGGACACACATGGATACACAAATACACAGATTCAGACACACATATAGACACACAGACACATACAAATATACACAGACACACACATGGACACACACACATATGGACACACACAGGCACACACAGCTACACACAGACAGACAGACACATACAGACATACACATACATATACATACACACACACATGCATACACACACATGCACTGTGAACACCTGGGTGGCCACGTTTTATAATCCTTGTCAGCCTGAGCATTAACGAGGCAATGGGGATGGTCACCTGCAGCCAGAGAAGCTGTGGTTAAGCTCCAGGATTTTAATAACGTCTTTGATGTTCCTGCCTTCCTCATTTGAGTGTGGATGGGACGCATTTGTCTGTGACTCTTTTGGTTTGCATTCTGCAGTTTGGGACTGAGTAGAAACACAGCTTGCCCCCTGCACAAGAGTTTATTTCCTTTTCTCTTGCTCTTCTTTTCTCCTTCATCCAGGGATCGACACAACCATCGCTTCCATTCAGATTGTAGAAATCCAGCAAACGATAGACCGTCAGTATTGCAGCAGAATGCTCCACTGCGGGTGGGTAAGCCTCCCATGATGCTCTCTGGCTGCTTCTGGGATTTAGTCAGCATTATACTTTTGAGACCGGAATGAAAACCAAAGCTTCACGTTGAAATCCATGTGCGTTTACGTCGTTCCTTAGGTAAAAGCACATAGGGTACATGGAAGATGAGGGAGTCAGAAATGGTGGGTGTTAGCACATGTCAGTAAACTACAAATCCCATGATCCCGATCTCCTCACTTAATGGCTACACCCAAAGCAAAGTCCTGGGATACAGACTATCCCTGGGGTACACACAGCAATGCTCCAAGTGGCTAGTTCATCTTGAACACAAGATGGATACAAGTGAGTTGACATTTGTGTAACAACGAAGAGTATTATTTTAATTGCTGTGGAAATCCAGCTCAGCTTAGCGTTGCTTTTATTCTAGAAGGCAAACAATTGCCCAGATACAATATCCATCTCCAGTGTGTGTCACCACACACACACACACACACACACACACACACACACACGTGGCAGTGATGCATCTGGACACAGAGAACATAAGTGGCTACAGCAAGTGCAAATGAAAATTGTGGGCATTCAGCATGGGGAGTGTTTCTCAATTTGATGTGTACCTGTCGGGTACCTAGAGGTGAGCCGTTGCTTTCAGTTGGGGTCATACATGCGACCTGTGAGTTTTCAGGCACAGTTCTTTTTTTTTTTCAGCCCACTAGATCTGGCTTCAAGCTGATGCTCCTGCATTATAAAAATAACATGCATTTAAACATGACCTCTGATGCCGATCTTTGCGGCCACTCTGAATTCTCACCTTAGCACTAGGACATCCATGTCCTTTGTCTCTATGTTGCAGTTTTGTGTGAGCTATAGACCACACCTTTAGTGAGCCTCCCAGACAGATGTTAGTTAGTTACTATGACAGAATGACATCATGAAGATGAATCACATGACTCAGGTCCAAATCCTAGATGCAAGTAAAATGTCCTCACAAACTCATGTTTCCCTGTAAGATGGGTTAGTGTCTGTTACCGAGAAGCAGCAGGTATTGGAAGGTGCAGAGCAGCAAGGGAATTCCTGGTGTTTAAGCTTTCTAGTTGAGCTATAGGCTCTGATCCTAAGGCAGATTGTGCACACACGTGTGCACACGTGTACACACACAAACACACATACATGTAAGGCAATAATGTTGTCTTTCTTCAGCTTTTTTTGACATATAATTGATGAGCAAAAATTAAATATTTTCCTGATGCACAATATATATATATTGTACACACCCAAGGTTCACAATATGATGTGTGATGTTTTGATATTCTTCTTCTTTTTTTTTTTTTTTTTGGTTTTTCGAGACAGGGTTTCTCTGTGTAGCCCGGGCTGTCCTGCAACTCACTCTGTAGACCAGGCTGGCCTCGAACTCAGAAATCTGCCTGCCTCTGCCTCCCAAGTGCTGGGATTAAAGGCGTGCGCCACCACTGCCCGGCAATGTTTTGATATTCTTAAATATTATAAATTGCTGGCTTTTTCCAACTCCCTGTATTTTTTTCTTTCACATTTTGACCATTAGTTTAGTATCATTTGAAGAGAATCTAAAACGGCTGGTTCTTTCCTGCCTTTGTCTGGTTTGTTTTTTCCGTGCCCTCCATGGGGAGACCAATCAGAGGGAGTGCTTGATTAACCATATACCTGTCGTTCGCTGGAATTTTCATCACAGTAGCCATCAGTGGGGCAGGCCCTTCTCTCTGAGCATCTCTTGTTTGTAGGTGGACCTAGGGATAGGCAAGTTTACCTTACAATTTCCTCTATCCCTGAATGGTAACCAGGGCCATCATAATTATAACCGATTTAGGTTCTAAATATACATATTTCCTGTTAAAATTCTTTAAAAGGGAGAGTAGTTTATGCTGCGTTATCTCATGTGGCTGTCCCAGGAGGATTTAATGTTTACTTCATTTTTCTCCTGAAATTTGTTTCTCTGTGACCAAAGTCATTTCCTGTGCGTTTGATTCTGTGTATTTTGGTTTGGGGTTTGACTTTCCATATTTTATATTAAGGCACAAGCCAAGTTCACACTGACATTGGATGACTTTGTTTCTGAAAACTACAGACACGGGAGGTTAAACTCAACTTTCTAAATTTATCCTGTGTTATTTTGTAGTTTACAAGAGTGTGTGGTCTATGTCAAAAAGCCTTTTTTGAAGCTTTTGGGGGGACATATTTTGACTTGTGATTTTATTTTCTTCTAAAATTAGGCCTGGGCATTATAATTATAATATTCCTGTTAATAAGAACACACCCACCAACGTCAAATTCTCTCTGGAAATCAAGTAAGTGTGTGGCTGTAAGAAACAATGGGGCTTTCTCCTTCTCTGAACAATCAGTCTGAATTCCACCCTTGTTGAGCAGTTTAGGAGATACAGTGTGGTCAGTCCATGTTAACTGATAGACGGTAAAGAGGTGAGGTCATCCAGGCTCTTTCAGGGATGCGAGTGCTGAGAGCCACACTCTTGCCTATAGGCAGTTCACAGGTCACAGGGTTCCCTGGTGGTCTCCTTTGAACTGGGGCAGGAACACCAATATTAATGTGGCCCCTGCATAGGAGCTGAACATCTTGGTGTCATCCTAGTGGAAATACAAACGTAGGCGCTATTCTTTTGCTTAAGGGCAGAAAAAAAAATGAGCTGGAGTTTTGTGCTGGGCAGACCAGGATTTGAATTCTGTCTGTTACATCCTCGTTTTGTGATCTCGAAAGAGACGGTGACCGTCTACGGACTAACCATTTCTCCACTTATAAAATGGATATCACATAATACCATGGTGCATAGAGTCGTTATGAGCCATTGTTAACCCTGACAAAGTTAGTAACTGCCGTTAACTGATCACAGACTACTGGGACATACAATCCTGCCCTCTCCGGAAGAGTTTCTTCCTTGCTTATGCTTGACAGGTGAGATGCTAGGGAACAGAGGCCATACATGTGTTCTGGAGATGGAGAGATGGCTCAGGTGGTAGAGTGCCTGCATGCAAGCATGAGGACGCAAGTTCAATCCCCAGCACCTACGCAAAAAGCTGGGTGCAGTACTGCTTGTCTGTAAGCCCAACACTGAGGAGTCAGAGACAGGAGGACTCCTGAGCACACTGGCTAGCCAGGCTAGCCTTGAGTGAGCTCTGAGGTTTCCTGTCCCCAAAACTAAGGTGGAAAGCGATATATAGAGAGAGACATCCAACATCGACCTCTGACTTCCACACATGCACGTCATGAATACACATCACACATAAACAACGCTCTTTGAATTCACAGCTAGCAAGTGGTGGAAGCGTGCTTCAGGTGTAGCTCCAGGACTTTCTTTTGCCTGTTTGTAAGAGGATGTGTGTAAAGTCAGTGTGTCCTTCCTGACCCACACGCAGTTGGGCACTCAATGAATGATAGCCTGCTTTATAACTACCATCCCTCCAGTACTCACAGAGGTTAAGATTTAATCATTCTGTAGCTCAGAATTCAGTGTGTGTGTACGTATGTGCATGTGGTGGTGTGGACCAAACTAAACATGTCAGGCAAGTGCTCTACCACTGCCTTCACGTCCAGGGCCTGGGTATTTTCAGGCACTGTAGCTCAGTCTAGCCTGCCACTCACAACCCTCCAGCGTCTCCTTCCTGAGTACCAGGATTCTAGGTGTGCCCTGCCACGTCTGGCTTGTCATCTCATACTTTAAAGAATTATAACTTTCAGCCCGCTTCACTCAAACTTGTGCAAGGAGCGTCTCTTGTGAAAGCTTTATCCCGTTTCTCAATTCCAGTCTTACCCCTTGCTCCTGCGTCTTCTCTCTTTTTCCCCTCCTCTAGCCTCTCCGCCTTCCCCGGCTCTCCGGGTTCTGTTCCCCTCTTCATTTGCCACCTCTGTCTCTCCTGTCTTCTCTGGGCTTTATATCCCTTCCTTCTTAGTTTTGCTCATTGTAGAGTTAGCGACACTCGGCTTCGTGCTGTGAAGTCAGCTGCAGTTTCACAGCGTAGAACCCACCGTCTGTCTCTGCCAGTGAATGCCAAGTGTACTAGTGTGACAGCCCAGGGGCGCTGTTCACCAGCGCACCTAGGTAACATGGAATAGCGCTTCCTTTCTCATTCTTAACTTTCAGTGGAAGGAACCAAAATTATAAATTACAACACCTGATAAGGGTCTTATCACCTTGAACCACTAAGTCAAGACTTTGCGGCTATGAGCTGGTTTTCAAATACCAGCGATTTTAAAATAACACATATAACGGTCTCCACTTAGCCATAGTTCCACTTACCCATGATCAGCTGTGGCCCCAAGATACTGAATGGAAGCTTCTAGAAATGAACAGTTTTTACATTTTAAACAATGTATTGTTATAAATATCCCTATTTTATTTTGAGCGTTGTTAATCTCTTGCTGTACTTCATTTAAAAGTTATCCTCTCACACAGGGACGTATGTTTCTGAGAACCGATAGTAGACTCGGGGATTGCTGCTCTCTGCAGTTTCAGGCATCCACTGGGTGTCTTTGAGAAGATGCCCTGAGGATGGGGGAAGTACTCCACTGAGAAAGCAGGTTTTTCTCATTTGTGCAAAACAAACAAACAAAGGATGTATCTCATCCTCTTAGGAATGATTGACGTCAGGGAAGAGCCGCTCCCTTTGCTCCCTCTTCTAGGTCTCCTGTCCTGGAACTTTAAAAGCTGGTGACTTCTTCCTTCTTTCCTTCCTTCCTTCCTTCCTCCCTCCCTCCCTCCCTCCCTCCCTCCCTCCCTCCCTCCCTCCCTCCCTCCCTCCTTCCCTCCCTCCTCTCTCCTTCCTTCCTCCCTCCTCCTCCTCCTCTTCTTCTTCCTCCTCCTCCTCCTCCTCCTCCTTCTTCTTCTCTCTTTCTTTCTTACATAGTTCTTTGACAATTTTAAGCAGGTATCTAATACATCCCGGCTACTTTCTACCCTCCACCCTCTTAGCTCTTTCCCACCTGTACAATCCCCCCTCCCTTCCAGACCGTTGCTAATGTGTGCCTGCCATGCTATTTCAAACACTATCAACCCAAACAAGGGCTTTGCGGCATCTAAAGTCTTAGGGGGCTTTGGGTAAATGTAACGTCAGCTGCCCGTGAAGAGAAGAAGAGATAGATCCAAAAGCAGTAACATGTGGACACAAGATGCTCTCTGATGTAGGGGTTAGAGCCATGACTCCAGGCTTAGAACCCGATGGCATGTTAGTCATCGGAGGATCTGCCTCCTTCTGTACTAGCGAGTCTCTTAAGCTAAGAAGGGGCACTGGCATTTGGTTCCAGGCATCCTTCCCTCAATAGGGAAGATTAAGTAACGAAATGCCCGTTTTAGACTGTGCTGGCTTGTTTTATGTCAACTCAACACAAGCTGTAGCTATCTGAGAGGAGGGAACTTCAGCTGAGAAAATGGTTCCATAAAACTGGCTTCAGACAAGCCTGTAGGGCATTTTCATACTTAGTGATTGATTGGGGAGGGCCTAGTCTGTTGCAGGTAGCACCATCCCTGGGCTGGTAGTCCTGGGGTCTATAAGAAGGCAGGCTGAGCAAGCCATGGGGAGCAAGCCAATAAGTACTGCCCCCCATGGCTTCTGCATCAGCTGTCTTCAGGTCCCTGCCCTGTTTGAGTTCCTGTCCTGACTTCTGCCAGTGATGAACGGTATAGCAGGAGTAGAAACCAAATAAATCCTTTCCTCCCCAAGTTGATTTTGGTCATCAGAGCAGTAGTAATCCAGACTAGTAGTAATCCCAGGGAGGATTAGTTCTGTGCCCACCAGTTAGTTCATCTTCTTATCAAAATGTAGCCCAGTAGAATCTACTAACTACTTTGCCCTCTTTCCTCATCTCTTGAAGCACAACAGAGCCCTTGATAGTCTTCCAGTGCAAATTCACGCTAGGGAATATATGTTTCCACAGTCAACGGGAAAGAACCCGGAGTCTTGGAGAAGACGCTCAGATGACACAGGTAATGTTTTCTGGCTCCTTGACGTCAAGTCCTGGTTCCAGCAGAAGCTGTTTAGGACCGCAACTACCTCTGCTCCCTATTGAGGGACGGATGCCTGGAACCAAACGCCAGTGCCCCTTCTTAGCTGATCCTGGCCACCCCGTTTGGCTCGGCATCTTTCTTGCATCTTAAGAGAGCGTGGACTGTTCTAGAGACATATATCAAAGACCGTTGTCATAGAGCCTCTTCTACAGTTGTCAAGGGCGTGCCGCCCTAGCCTGCCCTCCTTCCAACTGAGTTGTAACACATGATGTGAGATGGGCATCTCTCCTTCATCTCTTAGGGATACCAGCACATTTGGAGCCTCCCCGTGGCCCCATTCTCTGACAGCGCGTACCATTTCCGGGTAGCTGCACCAGTAAGCAAGCTATTTTTCTTTTCTTTTCTTTTTCTTTTCATTAGGAAATTAAACTCTCAATAGATAAAAAGAAACACTAATGATAGTTAACTTTCACACTGGTCTTTCTCTTTTCCTGTTCCCACAGGATTTAGCCGACTGTTCGACGGATCCGTTTTTTGCTGGGATTTTCTTCACAGATTACTTCTTTTATTTCTACCGACGTTGTAACTAATTTATTCAAGTTTGAGGAGGACGTTACCAAAGAAAAGCACTCAGGGACACAGTTAACAGAAGCTGGTCTTTCCTCTCACAACTTCTTTTACTTCTCTGTCAAGCACGCACGCATATCGTTTTCTGAAGGACCCTTTCAGGTTTGGCTTCCAACGGGGTTTCTAATGAGGAGAATAAAGTGTTTGCCAGAGATTGAGAAAATACCGGTGTTTGATTTTTTTTGTCACGACCGTGAAGGAAACACGTCTCTGGTGGCTCTGAAGACGCAGCTCCTCTTACGGAAGAAGCTGGGGGGGTCAGAATAAGCCTGTCTCGTCTTACTCTGGCTTATTGCATTTCTAGGCTTTTGAGAAGAAAGGCCACATTGACTTGGACCCACTAAATACGGAGAATTTAGTGACAGGGATGGGGAGGTGTGGAGTTGCAGGAGAGGCTGGGTGTGGCATGATGCTGAGCTTGAATTTAGGCAAACTGTTGTGTGCGTGCAAGTGTGTTGTGTGTTTGCATATACATATATGTTAGCATTAGAGTACACATCATATACATATGCATATACATATACATCATATACATCATATACATCATATATACATCATATATATACATTATATACATATGCAGCATATATATATATGCATAATATACATCATATACATATACACCATATACATATACATCATATACATATACATCATATACATATACACCATATATGTCATATACATATACATCATATATATCATATACATCATATACATACACACCATATACATATACATCACATATATCATATACATATACATCATATACACATACATATACACATATACATATACCAAGTATAAATCAGGCTCAATAATAAAATCCTTTGCCACATTTGATGCATACGGAGTTTTCTGTGTAAAGATGACAGAAGTCCCTACTTTCAGAGCCTTGCTCTGCCTTATGGCGCATCTCCTTGAATGTCAAGGCTGGTGCCTACAACTGTCTCCTCTCCCTCTTTCTGCCCACCATCCCCAGGACTCCACACAGGGTGGCATAGCCTCTTGTCTTGGGAACAGGGAATGAAAGGCCATCCTTTGGTGGCAACCTCCTCCTGATCAATTTCCACTATGCTGCTAGCTTTTAGAAAGTTGAGTGCTAAGCCACACGTACTGCGGTTCCATAGCGTGGGACTGTGGAATGCCAGGCTTCCCTTTAAGCCAGTCCAGGCAGAGGATCAGTGAGAATGATACTGTTTGATTTTTTTTTTTAATCTTTACAAAGGTAATCAGGAGTAATAATACCTCTACTCTGAGACACTATGAAATATGTCCCATATGGATAGACGTTGATACTGTGACCTTGACAATCTAGCAAAGTCTTGCTCACTCAGTGGCCTTTTGAAATAAACTTCGTAACACAAAAGGAGTTTCACGTAGTCATTAGTTAGGAGCTGAGATTCTGTGGCTGAATGGCTCACCCTGGAGTTCGAATCCTGGCTTTATCCGTGTCTTCTTAGATGGACGTGTTTCAGGGGCAGGTGACTCAGGATATAAGAAAGCCTCAATTAAGAGGAAGTAGAGACAGTAAAGATAGGTTCCTAAGTAAATATGGGCTATTCTTGAAGTCCTTGAACACTGTAGACAGATTACAGTGGGATTACCAAGGCGCCGAGTAACTAACAACTAAGCACACAAATAATGAGACGTATTCACCAACCAAAACCCGAACTACACGCAGCACAGGCATGTGTATTAGGTCAGGATTAATTTTCCTTTCTGAATTTTGAAAATGGCAACACAGGAGAGGGTAGCTAATTCTTGGGAGCAACATTTCATGGTCTCCCAGTTTCCTACATTCAAATTCAAAGCAGCTTCTTCTCGTCTGTGGCGTCAGCTCGCCCCACACAACTTGATGCCAGAGTCCCACCATTGCCTTAATAGACTCAAGTGGCGCTATGGGCGACAGACACACTGATTTGACTCTTCTCGTAAAGAAACCTTTGTCTCAGCACACATCGCATGACTTACTCAGACCTTTGCATCAAGGTCAAGGGCAGTTTCAGTATCTACCGTAACGCTGATTGTAACATAGTTTCAAGAAAGAGAGTACTGTTTTACATTAACTCCCATTTCAAGCTTGAAGCATTTTTCCCCCCACAGTTAATGTACAGGAGTGCGTTAAAAGTCTTGGGAAGAGATTTGACTCAGACAACAGACTTTTGGTGACCTCTGGCACATTGACATGGGGTATTGGGAGAACAGATGCTGTTGGGAGGTTCTGTATTTGGAACGCCTTTCCAGCTGAGAGCTGTTCACTGGGGACCATGCTGCCTCCAGCCAAGCAGCTTTTCCTCATGCCAGAGGATGGTCGGCTTTCCACCTGAACATTCCCAGGCTCTAGTAATTAAAACACCTTTGACAGCTTCTCTCAGTCTCATGACCCTGTGAGCGTGAGGACAACAGATGACTCCTGAAAAACATATATCTTGTGTGTGTGTGTGTGTGTGTGTGTACTCATCGTACGTCTCTCTAAGGTGTTGTGGTGACTTAATGCAATGTGACATCTTGCTTGCATGGGCCCCGAGATGAATGGAAAAGGATATTAGTTACAAAAGGGAGTCCAAATGACATATAAATGAAATCCTAGGTTTTAGCTAGTAATGGTGTGTCAAAATTACTTAAATGTGAAAAGTGCAGCGTAGTCCTATGATGTGCGACTAACGGGAGAGGGGCTATGGTGAGGCTGAGGTAAGAGTGCCTACTGTACACGTGTGGGGACCCGTGTTCCAGTCCTCGGCATCCACATAGAGAGCCAGGCATGGATGCATGCACCTGTGACTGTGCCCTCGGAGGATGGAGACAAGCAAGTGCTTCAAGCTTGCGGGCCCGCCAGCCCTGCCAAAATGACGAGTGTCCAGTTCAGTGAGAAACCCCGTCTCAAGAGCAGACAGCAACAGTAGAGAAATGCTCACACGCCGATGCCTTCCACTGGCTCACGTGCAATGAACACAAGCTTGTGTCATACACACTTACACACAGAGACACACACACACACTTGCGAGAAACTGAACAATGGGCTCGTAGAAACTCTGTATTATTTCTGATTTTTCTGCAGGTGTAACACTGTTGGACAATAAATTTATTTTTGAGACATTCATAAGAGCTGAGCAGAAGTATCACACGCTACCTAAACGCCATTGCTGATCCCATAGTGGAAGTTAAGTCTGGAAAAATAAATTTAAGACTCGTTTTAAATTTCAAGATACTCAAAAGTATCTGAGTTCCCTGCTTAGCCTGTTGCTTAAGGTCAGATTCTGTGTATCAACTTAATTAATCCCCAGGAACAGAGAGTATTATAAAATTATCACACAATATCAGCAAATACAATTCTAATAACTTCTGTCAGTTCTAATAAAGGTACTTGAGTGTTGGGAGTTCATCTGCTGCTTCTATGGATTTAAGTGCTAAATGCTGGCCCCCTTAAGACTTTGAAAGCTATCTGATTTTTAAAATAACAGAACCATAAATATTCATCTGTAACAGTTGGGATAGTGGCAGCCAATGCTCCAACAACAACAAGAAAAAGGACAACGAAAACTTTAAAAGGGTAGGTTACTCTTATTAAATTTTCATTCTTTTTTTTTCCTGCACAATTTTTTAAATTATTTATTTATCTTTTATTTTTCTGTGCGTGGGTAGGTATAATTGTGTGAATTTCTGTGCTCCATGTGTGTGCAGAATTCTGCAGAGCCGATGAAGGTATCAGGTTCCCTCGACCTGGAGTTACAACTGGAGTTATAAGCTGATGTGTAAGTGTTGGAAATTGAACCCACATCCTTTGGAAGACCAGCCAGGGCTCTTAACCTCTGAGCCATCCCTCCAGCTCTCTTTTTAAAGTAGAATCTCACTCTATAGTCTAGCCTAGCCTGAAATTTGGACTATCCTTCTGCCTCAGGCACCCAAGTTCTGGTAATATAAGCTTGAGCCAGGATGCCTTGCTCCCATAGAATTTTTGACTTTCATCTTTAGTGATAGAATCTCAGTGGTATATTAAGTCTGTGAATCCAGCGAACTTCAAAAGAAAAGCAAAATCAGCAATTCCGTTAGCACTCTCCAGACCTCCTGTGTGATCTCACAGCCCTGAGACTTGAGAGCAAAGAGAATCTTTCCTGTCTCCTATCTCTCTCTCAGCACAAGAAATGAGCGTGTCTCTCTGGTGCTAAATGTCATTCCCATCCACTCCGTTATATCACTTACCCTTGAGATTTGCTTCTGTCTCCACAGCTCTTTAGAATTTATGAGAGACCACCAACTTAGATATTGACCCACCAAATAAACCACTAACACGCTAATGGCTCAAGTCAGGGGTATTTCTGTGGGACCTGTAAACGGATTAGAGGCCATTAAGTCATGATATAGAGTTGGGGGGAGGAGTGTGGAGGGACGGAGAAGAGATGAGTCTCCTGTCACCAGCCACTAAGTTCCTTCTATTTATATTGCACCAGAGCTTAACAGCTCACTCAGGAATGCTAACTCTCAGACTCACTCAGAGGAACACTTCTAGTAAAATCTTCACTTGGCAAAGCGAAAAGTCTTCAAGGGCACCATCATTGATTTCTGCATCTGACTCTAAAAAGCCAATTGAACTCTTAAGAAGCACCCAAGGATTTAGAATCCAGTGCATTTTTGATGAGAGGTTCTTTTAAAGCCTGTAGAAACCCGGCTTCAGAGACTTCCAGTTTACCCACACTGTTGCTTAGATGCGTTCATCTCTTCTTGGCTGGCTTCCATGAACGGAAAAGTCTCTGTCAGTTCCTATGACATACAATTGGAGGAAGGGATGGTTGCCAAGGATCACAGTCTCAATCCTTCAAGTTCTTTATGGCCCCACATAAATATAAAATGAGGTCATATTTTAGAAAGATTCTTGATAACATGCCTTGACCAGAGTTGACCTTTCTAGCCAGCTTTTAGTGACACCCAGCTGACTCTCTGAATGCAAAATGACCGGGAGACCAACTGCAGTTCAGAGTCAGGTGGTTTGTACTAGTTCTGGCTCAACAAATTATCTTTAGTTTCATCCCAATTAAGTCACTTGCCTCCTGTGCAAAATCGGTCGGATAATACTCTTGTCTACCACTGAGGGTGTGTGAATGTGAGATAAAATGGATATCTCTGCAGAACTTCACTGTAAAGAGGAAGGACTGTGTGCATACAGGAATCATTAAGTTTGGTCTCTGGTGCAATATTAGCTTGAAGAAGTAAATAAGACACAGGGTTCTTCCCTTTGAAGATGAGATTCGGTTTGTTTTGTTAAGGGGAAGCTATCTTTTTCAGCTAGAGAACATGTTTCCTAGACCACGATAACGATCAATCAATATTTATTGAGAAATGTATACATTGAAACAGTCCTCTTCTGCATGGGCAGTAAGGAAAGAAAGCATATCCACACATACTGGGGTTCACTTCCATCTTCCCCTGTGATTGCTTTTAATTGCTAATATTTGGAATCAAAATATTTGTTATTACTGCTTGTATTAAAAGGTTAATATTTTTTTTTTCCCTCAAGGCATATTAACAACAACAAAAAAAAAACCTCTTAAAAGCTTTCAATAGAAACTATGGAAAAATCCAATGCCCTATTGTCTGTCATGAGATTCCAGAACACTGACAGCTACGGTTTATTATTCTGATCGTTTATATTTATTCTACTGCATTTATTTCTGTACAGGGCAACTGCATCAGTATTCAAATCGATTGAACGTCGATCTCGAAACCCTTGATGAGTGTTTCCTATTGTGTTCCAACACTGAACGACTCCGTCAGTGATCACACTGCTGTGGTGCTCCCACTGATGTGAACGGTCGGCTCTCTGGCCGTCCGTCCTCCACAGTTACCCAGAAACAGTTTCTGTTGAGTGTGGACATGTTTTTGGCTCCAGAGACATATCTGGAACTATGTATGGCAGAGAAGCCACTCAAGATAGTACTCAAAAGGAAAGGACTCTTCTGGCTCTTAGCATCTCCTAGAAGTGAAAAAGAAGAAGTGAATGAAACATCTCAATGAAAGTAGAGACCTGACTCTGATTGCATGCAGTTTGCCTCCTGGTTCTGCAGACTTGTTCACTCCCATATGCTGATACGTGGCTTTGTATGCCTGTATGAGGAGCTAGGAACTGCTAAGCTTGAGGTCATGACTGACCTTTATTGGGACATAGTGGAATAGCCAGATAGCCACACACAACACCTTGACACCCTAGCACTTGGCCTTTGTGTTGTGTGAGAGCAGTTGTGTGTATGTGTGTGTGTGTGTCTGTGCTGTGTGTCTGTGTATACTGCTCTTAGGGACATGCAAAAGATGGAAGATGGAAGAGGAGACACTTCAAGCAGGAAGAAATATTGAGCTGTCAGGTACAAGATGATAAAGGTGTTTGCTTATGTTTTAAACACAGGATTGGCCAAGAGGGAAGTTCCACATAAATCTACTTGTTATAAGAAAGAATCTCATCTTAAAGGCTGAGCAGTGGTAGATCTTATGCTTAGGGTGTCTTGAACTCTGGCTTTGACCTAGGTCACAGAAAACAAAGAGATTTTAAGTGCAGCAGGGACTGAAAACCCGACTTTCTCCTTACCCACTCTGCTCAAACCTTCTACTCATCTTGTTCCAGGAGAGGGTCTCTTGCTTCTAAAAGACACTACATCTTTCCCCAGTACACCTACAACCCTCCGTGTGTCCCAGAAATCCCAGGAAACTGTGAGAAAAACACACTGTACTGGGTGGAGTATGGGTGACTCAGGGAGCTGGCGAGAGATGCTGGGTGGGGAGCCCGCCTGGGGACCTGGGGATGGTGACTCATTCACAGGTGGAAGAGTCTTTGATCTAAGGTGCGGTGAAGCAAGGCGCATGCGTGAGTCTTTTGGTCCGTCTTCTCATTTTAAAATGAACACGTCGTTCCTGCTGCAGAAGGCTCAATTGTTCCTAAGTGCTCATAACAGAAGGCCTCAGAAGGGGCTGTAAAAGCCTCCTCCGCAGGTGCTCCCCTGCTCCGTGGTGGAAGCACCCTGCTCGGCTCCAGAGCTATCTTGGATCTCCATCTCTGTGAACTTTGGAAGCGAATCCTATCCACTCGCTACAGAGAAATCATCACCCACCCGAGTGAGGAAGAGACTGAATTCCCTTGGCAACAGCGATCAACTCGGATGCAAGCATAAGACTCGAGTTAGGCCAATAAGAAGTGTCCCGAGACTATAAACAGAGGCACCCTGCTCTGTAGAAGTTAAGCTGCTACAGCTGCTGGGACCTTACTGTGGTGTGGACGTTGCTTGCCTGACGGGAGAATGAGGCCATCCCAAAGGCAGAGTTAGGAGAAAGACAGATGTCTAAGCCAGATAGGCCCCGAGACTTCCAGGGAGAGTGGAGTACACCGTTGCTGGTTTTGCTTTTTAGCCAGATTGAATTTAGATCTTGGCACGTAGCCAAACGACTTCGGCTGAATGCAAGCCTTGATCGAGGTTGACCGTTTCCACACAGGATGTGCGCCGGTTGCTCCTAGTCCTGAGACCTTGTCTCTGAGTGTTTCTCTTTCTCCTTTGGGGGCTACACGGCAAGCTCTCGTCTTTTTACCTGGCCAATGTATTCTTTACTCAGACCCAGTTTCTCGCCTAACACTTGCTTTATCCATCATGGCTATCCTAAAATGTTACCTGGACAACCCCAAGGTTCCGCTCTTTTCCAGATTGGTTCTCCAAGGTCAAGAGTCTTTTAAGGTTCAAATTCCACGAAAGATAACCTGACTTGGGCTTTAATCAGCTGTGGCCACCTTAAAAGGGTCACATGGGTCTGAATGGCTGTCCCATGCAACCACGTAAGTAGTAGACAGATTCTCTGAGAAGAGAGGGTTGGGGAAAGCATGGCATCTTCAGTACAGCCTCTTAATTTGATGCTTTGAGAGGTAGAAATTAGTATTGTTTCTATTTTATATAAGACAGGGTTTGGTATGATGGTTAATATTATCAATTTGACAGAATCTAGAAGTACCTATGTTTCTGGGCTTACCAAACATATTATTTAGATAAGGTTAACTGAGGTAAGAAGATCTACCCCACAGTGGGTGGCACCATTCCCTAGGCTAGTCCTGGGCTGCATGAAACGAAGGAAGTGGAAGCAATACAACCAGATGCCTCAAGCTCCTGCCATCATGATTTTCCTACTTGATGCATGTGGCCTTAAACTGTAAACCAAAATAAGCCCTTCCTTTCTTAGGTTGTTTTCCTCAGGTACTCTGTCACAGCAATGGGGAAGGTAACCAGGTTAATATCCTGTCTGACGCTGTACATGGCATAGATAACAAAACAGGACACATGGTTCTGTAGAGGTTTGGCTAAGGCAGTGGTTTCTCAACCTTCCTAATGCTGAGACCCTTTAATACAGCTCCTCATGTCATGGTAACCCCCCCCCCAATAAATTATTTTGTTCCTAGTTTATAACTGCAATTCTGCTACTCTTTTGAATCATCATGTAAACATCTGATATGCAGGAGATATGTGAGCTAGGATCCCAAAGGGATTGCGACCCACAGATTGAGAGCCGCTGGGCTGAGGCAATGGGTGGCTTGATTCTTAGTTGATGATTCTGAGATAGGTACTGCCAACCAACTGGTGGTTTGAGTCATAAAATCTCCTGTCTGGGTGTTCTTTAAGTGCAGAGCTTATGTGACAGCTCATGTTCCCATAAACTTACATGTTTCTATTCATCAGTTGTTTTCTGTATCCTGCTCTGCTGGGGTTTGAGGGCAAGTAGCGGAAAGGTCACTCATGCCCTCACAAAATTGTAAGATTACAATGTGTCTTTGATGTGGCTCAGTGCAGTCCTACCTCCAGTGGTTCTGAGAAGTCCCAGGTACTGTCATTGGTGCGTAATGGTCTGTCCTTAGCTGTGGCATGATGCGTCACTACCATCGCCAAAACTAGTGGCTCAGCCACTGGTAGCTACCAAAAATACCACAGATAGATGCTTATAGTACCGCTCTCCACGGCCCCAGGAGGTCAGCTTCTTCATCCTTCATCAGGCCCGTGTGTGGACACCTTCCCATCACTACCAGTGAGCTGATGACATCAGCGCCTCATCCCCACATGACCTGGCCTGAGGCAAACTGTTTTTTGGCAGCCTTGTCTCTCTGAGATTCAGACTCAAGTATATTCAAGAAGCCTGGCTCTAGGGACATCTGAAAGCTGCATTATTTAGTGTCGGGCATGTCTCCCTCCCTGAAGCTGCTTCTTGTTCTAGAGCCAAGCTGATGGGTTTTTCCTTGCTTCCAGTAGGGTGATCTCATTGGTCTTTCATAGGAAAGGGCCCTGGGGACCCACCCATGGACTGTTGTGTTTAAATCCTAGGTTAACTATAGAGTCCAATGTGAATGCTTAAATGTGAGTAGGTTGGGATCTCTGCCAGATTTTTCCTTGTTCTCAAACAGTGTGTCTTCTGTAACCTTACCGCTGAGGTAGAACAAAAGCCAGTCCCTTGGCACCTTTGAGAAATATGAACGAATCCCAGGACACATGTGATTCTAACTCAGCTCCAGTGTTTCTGGGCTGGGAGGGTCCAGATTTGGCAATTAGACCCCAGCTTCCCAGGAAGGAGGGGCTGCTGCTCTTTTGACACGCTTGCTCAGTTTTTGCTTATGTATCTACGAGAAAATACAATAGAAAATGTCGTGACTCCAGAGGAGCACACAGGCCCTGCAGGACTGTTCTTCCACTGAGATGCTCTCCAATTGCAAGATTTTCTCTCTTTTTTGCTGCACGGCTCAGGTCTCTGGCCTTTGGGGTTTCAGAACAATGCCCAATGATTTCAATCTGGGCACTAATAACCACATGCACACAATTTAGGTTTTTGTTTTTGTTTTTTTTCTTATCTTAGTCATAGACTTTCCAGAACTGATTGTAACATCAATCAAATTTAGCACCTCCATTTAAAGCACTTTTGAAATGCAAAGAATGTTTTTGCAAATAGCTGTTGACGAGTGGACTCACTCCATTTCTGTTATGACACAATGACAAGCTATCGAAACATGAGATCTCGTGGTTAACTTTTGACCAAGGTCATGGAAAATGGAGGTGACAAAAATCAAATGGAAAAGAAGGAATAATGGTGTGTGTGTGTGTGCGTGGTGTGTGTGTGGGTGTGAATGAGTGTGAATAGTGAGTATGTAATGCACATATATGTGTGCATGCGCATGTGTGTGTGGCATGTATTGTGTGTTTGTGTGTGTTGTGTGTGCATCGCAGATGTGTGTACATGGAGTGTATGTGTCTACAAGTGTGTGTCTCTGTGGTGTATGTGTGCAAGTGCTTATGTGTCTGTGTGTGATAATATGCTCAGTTTAATCGCTATCTATGAAGTACCTATTATGTTTCTTTCATACCTAGCAGGATTTCACAAGACGACCAGGCTGGCGAGCCCTTCCTCCTGAACTCCTTGCTCAGGCACCCTAAGCAGGAGGGACTGCAGATCCACTCTGGTTCATCGTCATATTCAGACCCTGCTTTAGCAATCTCTCTCAGGACCTGACAGTTTTTTTGTTTTTTTTTTTTTTAAAAAAACATGTGGCTTTTCATTTTATTAGTTTTCTTGACTTTATAAGGCAATGCCTCTCAACTAGTCCTTTACTGAGCAGAAGGAGTTGCTCTCTGGCCTTAACCCATGAAGATGACTGGCATACGGCTCCCACTCCAGTCAGCTTATCAAGACCTAAAGCAGTGTTGTCTTTGGCAGTGTCTGTAAAGAAAACAGAGCCCTCCCCCCACCCACCCCTCCCGCCCCGCTATAACAGGCTCCGTTCACTCAGTGGGGCTCTTCAACGCTTAATGCTCATACTGACGGGCTACTTTACCTAAGCAGTCCCTTCTAATGGGTTCCCAGTTATGCCCAGCTATGGATCCATTTTGAGGCCAAGACTTTGCCCTGACGTCCTGTCTAGCCCCTTACTGTGCTCCTATAAGGTGTCTGAGGACCCCCATTCCAAGATGCAGATGCAGGAATCATCGAGGTAAACAGCTTGCCCAGGGTTGCACAGCCAGCAAAACTTTTACACGGGACCATCTAAAGCCACCCCTGTGCCTTTTCTCCCACACAGCTGTGACCTCCTTGGCACACATCCATCCTTGGCTGAGGACATGTCTCAGAAAAAACTCCATATTCAAACCCGTATCTTCAGAGTGTTATTTACCAGAACCCCAAACACCCAAGCTGTCTCTGCTCGTCATGCCTTGTCCAATTGTCTGTTTAAAGGGGCTTACTAGCCACACACTTGCTATCTCCCTCACCTGGGTGGGGCTAGAAACTCACCTGGAGAGAGCACAGCCATGTGTTGGGGGGGGGGGGGGGGGTTGGGGAGGAGAGGGAGGTACCAACCCTGCCCCCACACCCCTTCCCAGCCCCACCAAGCAGTCATTCAGTTAGGTCCACAGAACCTTGACCCAGCACCCTGGATGTGCTTTGCAAATGCAGAAGGAGCTAGAAGGCCCAGTTTTCCCTATTTTGATTATGCATACAAGCTTTTAGTTGATGTGTGGAGGTTCAAGTATGTACGGACATATAGAAGACCAAGGAATACCTATATGAAAGAACACCGGGAATTACAAACTAAGAACGGTAGTAAAAGGAAAAGCTGGACGTTTATCTGCACACTCTGAATACACACGGAGACCTGGGAGCTCTTCGTTCTGCCTCTCACTAACTGCGTGACTTCGAGCCAAGTATTAATGTCTCAGATGCTTCGTTTTCCTTATGAGAAGAGCAGTAGGACTTTTACAACAACTCAAAATGAAAAGTCTCAATAGTTCCCCGTGTCTATTAAGTAAGTGCTTGAGACACTGAGCAATCTTTAGATCCTAAAGTTAACACTGAAACTTGACAATGTCCCTTCGTGGAGATGGTTGTAATCAAGACCGTAGCCTATTTATGCTTTAACTGGCGTGTCACTAAAATTAAAATTACCAGTTAATATTTTAAAATGAGCACTATCACTTTAACGAACAAGTCTAGCGGGTGGTGGCGCACGCCTTTAACCAGCACTTGGGAGGCAGAGGCAGGCGATTTCTAGTTCGAGCCACCTGGTTACAGATAGTTCCAGGACACGGGCTACCAGAGAACCCTGTTCAAAAAAAAAAAAAAAACAAACTAACAACAACAACAACAAAAAACGAACCACAGTCTAGTCTCCTCAGGTTTTTTTTTTTTTTGTTTTTTTTGGGGGGGGGGGTATTGAGACAGGATCTCTCTACATAGTCTTAACTCACTGTGTAGACCAGGCTGGCCTCAACTCCCAGAGATCCATCTTAGTCTCCTTAGTTTTAATAAGGAGTCACAGAGGCTTAAAAACACTTAGGTGACTTCAACATTCAGTAAGGAACAACCATGGCACTGTCACGGCGTAACCAGTTGGAGATAAGCCGGGAAGGAAGGCTGGTGCCTGGATCCAGATCCTTGGGTTTCTGTCCCGTCATGAGTGCATCGACTCGTCAGTTACTGCCCAGTTCTCTGGCAACGGGAACGCAGGCAGCTCCACCCCCACCCCAGCAGCATCCAACTGACAACGTTGACTTAGGCAAACACCACACTATCTTCTCTTCCCATTTGTCCCTGGGGAAAGGCTGGGAGAATGGAACGGAAAGAGAAGGAGTCTTAAGCTGAGCTAAGGTTCTGCAGACCTAGCAGAGGCTGCTTGGTGGGGCTGGGGGGGGTCTAAGGGTGAGGTGGTAAAACCTTGGCACAAGGCTGTGCTCTCTCCAAGTGTTCTTTCCAGCCCCACCCAGAGATTGCTGGTTTTAGGGCCAGCATGAGCTACCTGGCTGAAGTCAGGGCTACTGGAGGTTTCTGTTGCCTGGGACAAATGGAATTGGGTTACCCCGGCCTAGGGGTGGGGCAGTGGTTAGAGCTGACCCTCCTGTCCCACTAGGCAGCTCTCTGTTACACCTGGATTAAAAACTTTTGCCTTCCGAGAATTCTCTGGCTCTGGGCTTTTGTGCTTTTGATTAGAGCAGCCTCTCCCTGGTCCTCACATTTCAGGCGAGGCAGCTGGGTACGTAACTAAGGGATAAACAGAGAGGGAAATGAAAACCTTCTATTACCTGTGGGGAGCCAGGTACGTGCACATAAACAGCAAAGAAGTACAAACGAATCTAAGGGCGAACTCCCAAGAGGCTGCAGGGACGGCTTAACATTCCATAGCTTTGGATTTCTGGTTTCACTTAGAACACACATTTATGGTCACTGGTGGCAGCGGAAGAGCTACATCCCTTAAACAGTCAAGTCTCTTATCGGAAACGTTCTTCTCTTACTGCATAGAATCTCACACAGAAGCTCCGCCCTCGGTAATACTGTCAGTGATACTTCAGCCTTTGTGTGCAGGAACCCAGAAACACTGAAAATCCGTCCTTCCTAGTCATCCTAGCCTGGGGGGATTCGCTGCCCTAGATACAGTGTTTTTGGATTACAGGGATAAAGGGCTCCAAATTGCAGGCTGTGTAATGAGGAATATGTTGTGATTCTTTGCTTGTAGACGGGGGAGCATGAAGTCAGTCCCCAGCGAACTGACTTGGATACACTTAGACGAGGATCCATGTAGAAGAAGACTTATTAGAACACTGCATACACGTGGTTTCAGGGCTGGCAAGCTCACACCCAGGCTATAGTTTTCTCATACATAGTTTCCATCCTTCTCAGACAACGCCTCCAGCTGTTTTCACTAATGATTCTTGTCTGCGTCCACTCTTTACGATAACACGTACATGTTATCGTCTACCAACTTTAGAGGAGGCTGTGTGTAGTTTTACTCCCATCCCATCCTCCAATATATTTACAGAAGAGTCTACAACAATTCATATTTAGCTTTTTTTTTTTTTTTTTTGGTAATTACTTATTATGGTTAAGCAGTAATAAGATGGTCTTTTTGTAAGTGTTTGTTGCTTTCTTTCTCTGCAGCTGCCGGGATACCATCACCAGTTGTATCTAATGTTTAGGTTCCTGATCAGAAGTTGCCTACTGGTTTGGTCAATGGGCAGTCTCCGTTCTTTATGCCTCTTCTTTGAAGCATGTTCATCTAGCTTGGTCCCCTTTGGTGGCTGACCAGCTTCACTGAGCTGCAAAATATGAGGCCCTTCAGAGCCCAGATTTGAAAGGAAGAGTTAGTAATAGCAAGAAGAGAAAACCTGCTTGGTGAGAGAGGGAAAGGTGTGCATGTGTGAGTGCATTGTGTGTGTGCATGTGTGCATGCATGTGTGTGTATGTGTGTGCGCGTGCATGTATGCGTGTGTGTCTTAAAGCTTGCTACCAAGCTTTATAAGAAGACTTGGTTCCACTGAGAATCCATGTGGCAGGAGAACTTACTCCAAAAAAAGCTGTCCACTGACTTCCACGTGTGCACTATGGCATGTGTGCATCGACATGAACCATGTGTGTGCACGCACACACACAAACACACACATGCACTCACACGCACGTGAACATACACACATACAGACACACATGCACACACACATGAGTGTGCACACATATGCACATAAACACACATGGATGTGCACACACATGCACATGAACACACACATGCACACACACACAAATGTGAAAAAAATTAGAGATGAGAAGACAACACTAATGAGAACAGAAGCCATCTGTACATGGGGTTGCCTACAGAGAGTTTTGAGAGAGGGTGCATGCAGATGTGAATGCCAAGTTAGAGAGTAGTTTCAGAATCATAGCTGTGGAATTCTCTTCTCGCTGTAAATAACCCCCACACATGTGCGTGGCCTAAAAACTGATTTCATATGCATATGAAATGTAGAACCATCCCTTGCAGGCTTACTGAGCTGGCCTGCTTAACCACGTCCTTATCTTTTGCCACCAATTGAAACAAAACAAGCAACTGATTGCACTCTGACCCAGCTTACCAGCTCAGGAAGCAGGAAGCAGGAAGCATCCTACCTGATGCTACCCTTTGCCTCTCATCTCTGACTTTGAAGGGAAAGAAAGAACAGAGTCAAACCCCGATCGCCAGTGGGTGTCGTCCTCTGGCACACAGATAATATTAAAATCAATTACTCTACAAATTTGAGGTGGTCTAACTACTTACTCCCTTTTGCCCTTGCTAGTCCATTCCTGTTATTTTCAGAATCAGGGAAAAGTGTGAACGGGAAATCTCAACCGTCTTTTCTTTCTGTCAAGGAGTCAGGAAAGATCGTAAGCGTACACGAGGGCCCCAACCCACAAAGTCTGTCCTGTGGGCATCCGTCTGGACTAAGCTGTATGTGACTTCCTAGGGAATAAATACCAAACGGGATCAAGCTGGACCTGACATTAGCTCCTAGACCGTTTGTCGATGGTCCAGAGGACAGTGACTTCAGGTGGGAGGATCACTTTTGCGACCTTCTCAGTCTCTGGAGAAGGATTTGGCTGGAGGAAGCGAGTAGACTCAGTGGAGACTGTCACCCAGTCCTAATACTGACACTGTCCACAAATCATCTTTTCTTCACCGTAAGACTCCACAGAGTGATCACTGCCTCTTCAGGTGACAGAGCCATCACAGCCCTTCAAAACTGTAACATTTCTTTCAGTATTTATTTAGCCAAATTGTGGACTAGTGGGAATTTGATGGAAGCCTCTGGGCTATATACGCAAAGTGATATCTTGCCTGAAATTACCCTTCAGAGCTAGAAATAACCTTGGGATCGCTATTAACATTTATATACGTCCCTCAGATGCAGTCAGGGCCTCAACCTCCTTTGTTTTAATTACCCGGTCAAGGACAAAAGACTTTACTTAACCACTAATGGGAGTTCTTTAATCTCAATAAACCCGAGCCATTTGGCCCAGAAGAAATAGCACAGAGCGCAATGACATTGACATTCAAATCGTTTCAAATAATCTAATCTTCCAGAGTTCTGTGCTTGACTGATGGGAATGAGAATTGAGAAGGAAAAAGTGGGACCTACTTTCTTATACATGTGCTTTGGGGCAGAACGGTTACAGGAGGGACAGCATTCTGTTCCAAGAGATTGCCCTGCGCAAATACTCCGTCTGTCCTTCCTTGCTTCCAGAGCAGTGCTGGAGAGCTGCCCTGACTGTAGGGAAAAGGGAGGTTTTAAATCTGCGTGTCCAAGTGGTCTATCATCTAGATTATACCACGAGGAATGAAAAAGAGAAATGTAATGTAACAGTAATTTTGTGCTGCCCTCAATAGAAGATGCTATACTGGCTGGTTTTATGTGTCAACCTGACACAAACTGGAATTCTCAGAGAGAAAGGAGCCTCTCTTAAGGAAATACCTCCAAGAGATCCAGCTGTTAGGCATTTTCTCAATTAGTGATCAAAGGTAGGAGGGCCCATTGTGGGTTGGTGCCATTCCTGGGCTGGTAGTCCTGGGTTCTATAAGAAAGCAAGCTGAGCAAACCAAGGGAAGCAAGCCAGTAAGTAACATCCCTCCATGGCCTCTGCATCAGCTCCTGCTTCCAGTGCCTGCCCTGTGTGAGTTCCTGTCCTGACTTCTTTAATTAACCCTTTCCTCCCCAACTTGCTTCTTGGTCATGATGTTTGTGCAGAAATAGAAACCCTGACTAAGACAGATGCCTTGAAATTAAATAGATGGGAAATCTGTGTTGTCTGAATTCTAGGTGAGGCTAAGGCATTCTTTCTCTATATTACTGACAGGCTGAAGAGGTGTGGTCAGAGGGAAGATCTTTTTTTTTTTTCAGTTGTTCCTTTGACTCCATGTCAATTATTCATTTGGCAAATATTTAAGTACTGACTTAATGTATTATATAAGTCGTTGTTCAGTGAGCTCGTCTGTACTGTCTTTGCCACAATGTCCTTTCTTTGTCTTTTCTTCTGTTCCTGTCTTTAACCTCATCACCGAGTGCTAATGATAATCTGGCATAGACGGTTCTCCACACAGGTGGTACTTCACTATCTTAAACATTTTGGACGATGTTAGGGTCATTTCTGTCATTTACATCCCATTCTCCAAATATACCACCTCCCTCCCTTCCTCCCTGGATCCCTCCTCCCTGCCTCACTCCTTTCTTACAAGGCCCCAGTCGGCACCTCTCTTACAAACCTTATCAATTATGTCTTGGACCATTAAGTGGAAACTCTGGAGCCAAAAGGTTGGGCTCGCAGTCCTGGCCGGGACACCTACCAGCACTGTTTTATCGGCTCTAATGACATATAAACAGCTTAGACAAAGATCTTGTCTCCAGCCCTTTCTCTCTCCACCACTCATTCTGCAGCCAGCTGTCCCATCCTGCAAGCCTGTCCTTAGATCTACCTTTGATTTCAAACATTTTGCTGTGCTGTTGCCTGCAACACCCACCAGGGGACTGATCATTCCCGCCTCTCTTCTACATCCGGGTCTTTGCCTGGCCCTGAAAATATGCTGTAATCCAGGTTTCCTGGATCATCCCCATCTGTTGATTTCTGATCACTTATGACAAAAACAAGAGCCAGAAACTGATGCCTCCTGCCTGGAATCTAGAAATAGCTGGCCTCGAGGGGCAATAAGGCTGCTCCAACAGCTTACCTTGACTGCCAACAATTTATGCTGCAGAATGACCCAATCAAACCTTCCTGTCCCTTCTGTAAACCTTTACTGTCCTCTCTTTTCTTCCTTGAGGGCCAATCCAAGGCGTTAGCTGATGACAAACCCCCTCATTCGAATAAACGAACTCTGAAAGAATATTGTATCCAGATGTTCGTCTAAGATGTCCTTTAGCAAACAGGAAAATAAAGCAATATGATTTAATAGAGTCAAGATGTATATAAGCAGGGAAGACAGAGACTCAAAGGCTTATAGACAATGGCCTGGGTTATGACTCCATTCATGTCACATAATAAATAGATGGCCTTGGGCAATTGCATAATTTCTCAGTGTTCTCTTCTGAAAAATGTGATTAATAATAAGCTGGCCAATCACCCTGAGCTATGATGATGACCAAGCTGGCCGGCCAGTTGCTCTGCCACCCAGATAATTATTGTTTCTATTACTGTCATTTGCAAGGGACCCGGGGTGTGAAATCTGATGTCTTTCTGCCAGTTTGATACAATACCAGTAAAGGCTGAAACTGGATGTCACTGAGAAACCCAAGTAGAATTCTTTGTGAACAGATTTCATTTATCTTGTGGGTGAAGTAAGATCTGAATGTCTGAAGTCTTTCTACGTTCGTGTTTGGAGCTGACAAACTATAATTAGCTTAGGTAACAATCGCGTAATATAACTACATTAATATAATGCTTATGACAGATAAATTAAATAGAGCATAAAATGAAGTAGAAAAGCAAGTGGGTGTATTGAGCAGGGGAACTCCAAGCCTGGGGGCTGGGTAACCATTCTTTAGGCTTGTGTGTAGGACTTATAGTGATTACACTCTGGGCGGCCCAGGGCTTTCCATGTTTAACAGGTTTCAGCATTTCTAAGACTTCTCGCCACAGTATGGACTGGGTGAGGGTGTGTGAGTGTCTCTGTGTGTGTGTGTGTGTGGTCTTAGGTACTGATGAATTTGTCTCCTTAAACTGGTTTAATTCCACAGAGTTGTCTGTGGGTAGTCATTGTGCTGACGTTAGTAAACATTTTAATCGGCCTCATGGACTTTATTTATTTGGAAAGCCTTTGTTGAATCTTTCCTAAGTGCCCGCTATCATGCACAAAGAAAAGCCCACTTGATCGCAAATGCAAAAGCAAACTGGGATAAACTGATGGCACCTTAGAATCAACCAGAGCCAAGGCATCAACTTAGGAAGCACTTGTATTCTTTATCAGCAGAGACTCCCGACCACGGTCCCCCGAACACCATCATGTAGTTGTGAGCGTGTATTCGATGGCCATGACACATCTTTGGGAGTCTGGGGTCATGAGCACAAGCAGGTGTTCTCATAAGTACCAACTCAGAGGATTGGAGTCTGTGGACTTGAATTGATGACACAATACTCAAGAGGAACTGGAGCAAACTAGAGATTAGTAATCTTTCCCCAGGTTCCCGGTCCCAGGAACTCCTCTATCTATTTTTATCCTTGAGGAAGACTCAGGTTTACTAATGACTAAAACAGAACAGAACATTCTCGGCCATCCCAGTGAAAGTGGGAGGAGCTTAAAGGGAAAATGAAATAAGAAGTCAGGAGGAGAGGCAGAGGAGCGGCTGAGGGGGCGGGGCGGAGCGGCTGGGCGGGGCCGGGGGCGGGGGCGGATGGGGATGAGATGCTTAGGGATGAAGAGGAAGATGACTTTAAGGGGCACTTCAAGCCGGCGATGGTGCGCCGCCTTTATTCCAGCACTTGGAGCAAGGCAGGCGGATTTCTGAGTTCAGGCCAGCTGGTCTACAGAGTGAGTTCCAAGATGGCAGGCTACCAGAGAAACCCTGTCTCGAAAACCAAAAAAAAAAAAAAAAAAAGGGGCACTTCACCCGCTTTCTCACCGCTCAGAGGACCATCCTCTGTGTCACTGATGTGTGCATCTGTGTGGCATTTGGCTTGCCCTGGCGCCAAACTGAAGTTTACTGTGTGTTGTTAAGCCGGTAATGACTTGCAGGCTACACAACCATTCCAAAGGCGGCTGATGGCACCCCCGGAAAAAGCGGAGTCGGAATTTGGAAAACCTTTGGCACGTTCTTTGGAGAATGAACAAATATGAACAGAAAGGACTTTATCAGGGAGAGAAGCAGTTCACTCGAAAGAGAAATGAAGGAAGTGGAGATTTACTTTTCACACAAAGCATCTGCAGAGCCATCGGTCAAAGAGCATTTGGTCAACAATTCAGTCAACTCTCTGATGTTCATTGTCTCCAAATAGCACTCCAATTGTCCAGTTATCTGGATCAGAACACTCCTGTGGCCGTTGGAATCCAGCTCACCTTCCTGTTAAGCTGCCACATTTGTTTGATTTATTGTGTGGCAAATATTTATTTAATACTTTCTAAGTGCCAGCCATCCCAGGCACGAAAGAAACTTCTAAGATTTTAAGGTAGCAGTCGCAATACTAGCGCAACCGCAGGCTCTGGGTCCTGTTCCTTCTAGGAACCCAAGCAGACGCAAACACTAAAAGAAGGCCAAGTGGGCTCTCCAGGATCACACAGCTCGGCATTAAAGGGTAGGGCTCAAGCTTAGGACACAGGTCAGATGCAGACAGTAGCTCATCAGGAGACCATTAGTGGGAATCTGAATTTCATAAAGGACATCACTGGAAGGTCACGTTTGTGAGGGCTGGTCACGTCCCCTGTGGTTGTATGGGATTGTGTGATGTAATTTTGGCCCACAACAGAATGTGGGTGGAAATGATATTTTTAATTTCTAGCTGGGCAGTGGTGACACACACCTTTAATCCCAGCACTTGGGAGGCAGAGGCAGGTGGATTTCTGAGTTTGAGGCCAGCCTGGTCTACAAAGTGAATTCCAGGACAGCCAAGGCTATACAGAGAAACTCTGTCTCAAAAAAAAAAAAAAAAAAAAAAGAATTAATTTCTAACTCTGATAGACCTCTATTCCTCAGGTCCATTGCAGATCTCTCTCTCTCTCTCTCTCTCTCTCTCTCTCTTCTCTCCTCTCTCTCTCTCTCTCCTCTCTCTCATTCTCTCTCTCTCTCTCTCTCTCTCTGCCAGCCAAATGCTGGTGAGCCAGTTAGAACACTCTGAGAAATCGGGGATAAAGAAACAGGATAAACAGGACTGAAACACCAGGTGATTGTATGTAAATCACCCGACTGACTCCCATGGAGTTCTATTATGAGAGCAAATACAAAACAAAGCCAACCAACTAACCAAACAAAGCCAACCTTCACTCTGTGAAACCTGCCTCAGCAGCTGAACTGCTATGACAGTCAGTACCTGTGTTCTGTGGGTGTGGGGGGAATTCAAAGGTCAGCAGGCAAAAGAATCCTGCAGAGACATGGTACCCTATGGGAATTACTTCTGGGGACATCACTGTATTTTGGGATACTTTCTATCCCCATTGGCATAGGGTCAGAGCCCTAAAAGGATCAGGATGGCCCTTTCGAAGTGTGATGTCTGTACAAGAGTAAAACACGTAAACGAGTGGCCAGTGGTGGTGCACATCTTTAATCCCAACAGTCAGGAGGCAGAAGCAGGTGAGTTTCAGAGAGCTCTAGGACAACCTGGTCTACAGAGTCAGTTCCAGGACAGCCAGGGCTGTTACTCACAGATAGCCTGTTTTAAAAAGCAGACAATAACAACAACCAAAACTACAATAGTTTCAGACATCAGTAGGACAAACGTTCACAAGTGTTCAAACATGCGTGAACGTGAAGAAATTAATCCACACCTATACCAAAAGACAACCAAGCTGAGTCTTTACAAAATCTTACTGGCTAAACAGTGACCTTCTTCAGACCTGCTTTGTCCACTGAAGGCACAGTTCTTGCATGAGAGATTTCCTCAGATATTCCTACATTGCCCATTCTGCTGGACACACAAGCATTCCTGGGTATGACTTCCTCCTCTCCTCTCCTCTCCTCTCCTCTTCCTCTCCTCTCCTCCTCCTCTCCTCTCCTTCCTCTCCTCTCCTCTCCTCTCCTCCTTTCTCTTCCCTGAGGCCATTGAACTTGCCTTAGCCCTTTGTAACTAACTGACCCCAGTTCAGGATATATAGCTGGATTAGCATCTGTCTTTTATTTTCATTGAATGGAAATAACCAATGGTGCTGGGTCAACCTAAAATTTAAATCGTATAGCATTCTTGTATTTTGTTATATCAAACAGATTTGGAAGTTAAGAGATGCTCTCACTTCATTTTGATTGTCAACATAATCAAAATGAAGATGACGGAAGAGAATGGACCCCTCGCTCTGCGGGGTCAAGAAGCACAGCATTCTACCACTGGCATGTCCTCTTTCCTCTCTGGAGATGTCTGCTGGCCACACTCATCACATTTCCTACTGAAATATTTTGGTGTTAGGTAAAACCCTCAAAATACTATCCGCACGATGAAAGGTGTTTGTTCCGGGATGAGACAAGGCAGTGCCGGAGCTGTTTCCTGCTTGAAAATCCAGGAATTGTTTGCAATGTAACTGGTCTCTCTACCTCTTGAGCCTGACCTTCCAGAACCGCATTCATGAGTCGGGAATTTCCCAGAGTGCCTTGCCAAGAATTAGTATTGTGTTACAGGAAAATCGATATGACATGTAGTTTACCTTTACCTGGGACAGGAATTCCTCTCTCTGCCTGCCTCTCCCATGCTGTCCACACCTTCTATTCTTCATGGGCTCTCTGGTAAGTGGTCCCCACAGCTGGAAAAAACATCTGGATTTCTTGTAAACGAAAATAAACTTTTTTTTTTTTAATCCACCCTGAAAACATATTATGTTTCCCTTTTGGAGGTATTTAGTTTATTTGCTTTTCTTCAGATGCATTATTTCTGTATTATTTAGATTAGTTTCTAGAACTCATCACGCAGGTCTCTCACTGACTATCGATCTGGACTCTGATAGCTAGGAGCTGCTCCAGGTTTAAATCATCCTTATCCTCCTCCAAGGTCTTTTCTGCCAGTTTCTCTGTGTGTGATCTCTGTGGCTCAGGGATTCAGATCCACATACACCTGCTCTTTGTTTTCTGAGCATGAAGTCTCCACGCGGTTAGTCAGAAAGCCTCACAAGCTGCTTGTCTCTGTGCTTTTTGGGAGCCTTTGGGCCTTCCAGTTTGTGGATAGTGAGGTCCCTGCAAAGCTGAGGAGGACCACAGGGTTAAAAGGAGAGGGCTGGGTGGGGGAGGGGAGGAAGAGTCTGGGAAAAGCATCCAGTTGCTTCCTGAGTTTGCACTGTGACTTCACCTCTGTACCTTCAACTGGATCCTTGAGAGACCTCAGAGAATTCTAGGCCACTCTCAGGAAGCAGATGACTCCCAGGGCGAAATCGTCCCTGGAAAATACATTATACAGAGAGGAGAGAACTGGTCAACACTCCCATGTGTCTATTCAAATGATTTATCCTCGCCCACGGGCTTCTTCATTCTTTGAGTTTACTGTGCTGAGATTTCCAGTGACTACCCATAATCCAACAACCTAGATGCCGCCCAACGCTAGGATGAAATAGGTAGTAGTTGTCAGGCTTTATAACGGAATTTTCCCATTTGTTTAAGGAAAAATAAGGAAGTGACTCAGGTTTTTATTTGGACTCCAGTTCAAACAAGGTTTATGAGATCCACTGGTATTTTTCATAAAGGTTCGGAATGCTCAGTAGTCATGTTAGCTGCTGTTTCAGTAGAAGACAAGTATGTTAATTTATGGCCTGCTCTCACTTCTGACAGATTTTGTGTGTGTGTGTGTGTGTGTGTGTTGTGTGTGTGTGTGTGTGTCTTGTGCCCATGCACACACATACACAGAAACACTTTTAACACTTGTTCCTGGGAGGCAAGCAGAGGCATGTAATGTGGGTGGGAAGAGAGCTGAGTAAGAGGGAGGGGTGTCTTCCTTTCTCATTCCTGTGATGAAATACCCTGACAGAGGCAACTTCAGGGAGAAGGGGCTTGTTTTGGCTTGTAGTCCTAGAGGTCTACAGTCCATCATAGCATGGAAAGCACGGCAGTAGGAGCAAGAGGCTGGCTGCTCACACTGCAGCCATACTCAGGAAGCAGAGAGAAATGAATGTTGGTGCTCAGCTCATGCTTTCCTTTTCATAGGGATCCCAGGCCAGGGGAATGGTGTCGCCCACTGTGGGTAGGTCTTTCCATCTCAACCTAAGCCTGATGTTATCGAGTTGACAATTTAGATTAACAAGATATTGATGTATTTGAAGGGCAGTTTCACCGGGCAGTGGTGGCGCACGCCTTTAATCCCAGCACTTGGGAGGCAGAGGCAGGTGGATTTCTGAGTTCGAGGCCAGCCTGGTCTACAGAGTGAGTTCCAGGACAGCCAGGGCTACATAGAGAAACCTGTCTGGAAAAACCAAAAAACAAACAACAACACAACAATTTAGCCATCCCGCAGCGGTGCTGCGCTCTAGGCTACGTGCTCTGGAGTCGCCCTGTCTCTGTGTCTGTCGCCTGTTTGAATCCCGTGTTCCTCCCACACTTCTGAGTGGGGGAAAAAAAAAAAAAAAAGAAGGGCAGTTTCAGTCCAGACACTATGCCAGGCAGAGAGTGTGAAGGCCAGTGCTGTTACTTACTGGGTGTGTAACATTGTGCAAGTTATTCAACATCTCTAGACGGTTTGTTCTTCTGTAAAATGAGGAGTATTTATGGTTCTGTTACAGGCATGGTACTAAGTATTTGTGTGTCCATGTTAAAAAAAAAAAAAAGTCCTTGTAAAAGTGACTTTTATTCAAACTGGCTTCTCTCAGCTACTCACTGAATTGTTCTGCTTGGAAAAGCTGTCTCTGAATTCTAAGAACTGAACTTCACTGACTGCACAAACTGAACGGAGCTCAGTGGAACTTCCTAAACTCAAATGAACTCCACTCAGAGGAATCAAAGGTGTGTACTAAGGGCATGTCTGTATTCCAGCCGATCTCACAGACGGAGGTCTTTGATGTGATCCCTTGCCAGAATAGACATATTGCTGGATTAAAATTCCTCTACAACCCTTACAAGTAGACACCATATATAAGAGAGAATTCGATTGAAATGAATAAGAAATGAATAAGAATGGTTAGCTTTCCCCGGATAATTATTATATCTTATTATGATATGAAACATTTATAATATATTTTATTTGTTTCTTTTTCCCTCAAAACCAAAGTTACCACATTGGTATTGCTATCTGTGTTCATTTTCTTTTTCCTCATGAAGATGCTAACATCAGTTAACTTGCATTTATTTGCTTAGCCGAGAGAGATCTCTTTGCTTAGAGATATAGAGAGGTAGGACCTAAGTCCAGGTCTTTGTGATCCCAGACTTATTCTTTGTTCACTGCATTGCCAAATGACTGTCCATCAGATAGAAGTTATCAGCTTCTTCCCTGCTCTTCAGGGTTTTTAATTCTTCATGGCCTTCCTTCACAAGACTGAACTTGGTCTCAACAGCAGTGCTGAGGTATCAGCATTCTGGCACTTGTATACTTGATATGGTATGCGATAGTATTGGTACAAGTACATTTAACTGTTCCTGCCATTAAATGTCTACCTCCAATTCCTTGCCACTAAAATCACTTCCAACCCTCCCAACCGCCATTACTGATATTGTTATGGTCATCACTAACCAGCACCACAGCCATTACCCAAAGCACTTCTGGCACCATCAGGACCACCCTGCCATTGTTATATCATCATCACCATCACCATAACTATCAGCATCACTACCACCAGTATTACCACCTCTCAAAACACAGCCTACCAATATAGACACCATTGCCATCTCTCTTAGACTCCCACCACTGTCACACTGTCATCATAGTCCCTCCACAGGTCACCATCATGGTCACCACCACTACTGTCTTAGTTATGGTATTGCTGGGACAAAACACTATGACCAAAGGCAAGGTGGGGAGGAGAGGGTTATATTTGTCTTCTACTTCATAGTCTATCATTGAAGGAAGTCAGGACAGGAACTCAAGCAGTGCAGGAATCTGGGGGCAGGAACTGATGCAGAGGCCATGTACGGGGTGCTACTTACTGGCTTGCTCCCCATGGCTTGTTCAGTCTGCTTTCTTATAGAACGCAGGACACCAGCCCAGGAATGGCTCCACCCACAGTGGTCTGGGCCCTCTCCCATTGATCATGAATTAAGAAAACACCTTACAGCTGGATCTTAATATTTTCTCAATTAAGGTTCCCTCCTTTCAGATAACTCTTGCTTGTGTGTCAAGTTGACATAAGCCTAGCCAGCACAGCCATGCTGGTTATCACCACCCAAACCGCCGCCATGTTCTGACCAACATGGACCTTCATCCATCCGTTCATGTTTGCATCTTTCCAACCCCTGACTTTGGTTCTTTTAGTCATCAAGCATTTAGAGAAGTGTCTCCTTTGACTCAGATGCTGATCTAGAGTCTACAGTATTTAAAAGAAAGGCAGTGAAACTCCTGGCCCTTACAATGTTCACACAGCCAGCCTGGGAACAAGACACAGAACCTCTGAGACCCCGAAAAGAAGGGCTTCATGGTGGGCATTACCTCTTCTAAATGGTTCCCGTCTTGGAGATGTGGAAACAGAACTTTTTACACGGTGCTCATAGAAGCACAGATTGGAGTCACCACAAGGTAAAACATCTTTTAGAACTTAAGTTAGGGTGTCTGCATCCACAGTATGCCCTTGGGTGTCCTGTCCACCAGGGCATTAAACAGGGATCCAGGCAGGTCACCTGAAAGAGAAAGTGGGAGAAACAGGCAGACACAAAGAACAAGTGACTTGTCTATAGTCTGATCAAACTGCCATTTTTACTTTTTCACACAGGGGTTATATACACAAAAAGGCAGGATGTGGGGAAGGGGATGAAGCAGGAGCATAGGTGTTCAGGGGGAGTACAGATACTTCCAGAACAGAGTATCAGCTGAGTGAAGGTTCAAGGGACAGGTCACTATGACTCTGCCTATGATTCACTTGTCTTTATCTAAGTTGTACTATCCACCAAGGCTACCCAAGGTCTATGACTATCTACAAGACCTATGACTACTTGTTCTTATCCAGGCTGGTAAATTTCCACCAAACCTGCCTGTTAAAAATATCTTATAGCTATCTGTTTCAGTGTTTTTCCACAGAGACCCAAGACTTTGTGTCAGCAGGCATGTATGTCAGGCCTATTGCTGATTTTAGGCCTATGGCTGTTTTAGACATCAGTGTATAAGCAAGGCTGCCCCTGACACCTGGGATACTCAAGATGTCTTCCTACAGGTGTATAAGGTGCATATGAGAATGTTAATTGTAGCATTATTTGTGAATAACTCACTAGGAAAGCAAATCGTCAGTATGAGGAGTCTTTTTTTTTTTTTTTAAGAGTCATTTTATTTTATTTTATTTTTTTCCCACTGAAGGACAGCGGGAAGGATCAAACACGAGATGGACGAGCGCCCTAGCGACAGAGCGCAAGACACTACAGCGATGTGCCACGCAGGCGGTTTATTTTATTTTTAAAAAAAGATTATTTAATGTATGTGAGTACACTGTCACTCTCTTCAGACACTACCAGAAGGGACATTGGATCCATTACAGATACTGTGAGCCACCATGTAGTTACTGGGAATTGAACTTGGATCTCTGGAAGAGCAGTCAGTGCCTTTAACTGCTGAGCATCCCTCCAGCCCAGATAGGAGTCTTTTTTTTTTTTTTTTTTTTTTGGTTTTTCGAGACAGGTTTCTCTGGTAGCCCTGGCTGTCTGGAACTCACTCTGTAGACCAGGCTGCCTCGAACTCAGAAATCCGCCTGCCTCTGCTCCCAAGTGCTGGGATTAAAGCGTGCGCCACCACGCCCGCCAGATGAGGAGTCTTAAACAATGTTGTACAGCTAGTGGGAATAACACGTTAGAGACACACATGCGGCCAACATGGAATCTAGCAACGTGCAGCCGTACTTATGTTTAGTGGGGAAAGCAGGAAGCAGAGCAAGATATTCTGCCTGATTGTTTACATACGTCAAAACGCACAAACTAATAATAGCTTTGCCAAAAACATACCCAGATAGAAAGATGCACAACTCAACATATTAAAATGGATGCCTAGAGTAAAATGAGGATGAGGCGTAGGAATAAATACAAATAATTTATCCAACGCATTAATTTTTGAGTCAAATTGCAAAGACCAATGATGTCACCAAGAAGGAGATTCAAAAACAAGCAAACAAACAAAACAAAACTAACACCACCAGCAAAAACCCCAAACCCATATTCCAGATCATGTCTCCTGTTAATGGCACTACCTGACAGGCTTGGCTGTCTGTGCAGCCATGTCCTGGTATAGTCTTGAGGTTACATGGCTTGCAGAGGTGTTTGTGGAATATCAGAAGCTTGTTTCTTCCCCATGATGAGCCTTGTTCTGCATTCCCCATGGCAGCTCTATGCAGACTCTTGAGTGCCCAGTGTCTGCTCCTGTCCAATTTCCTGGGAATTTGGCTCCGGGTGTCATCTCTGTCAGTCTGCTGGCTCCCGGAAGACCATCAGTTCTTGGGAAAGAGTTATTTCTGCCACACTGTGAATGCAGGAGCCTCACCTGCTCAGTGATCCGAATGGGGCATCTGGGCAGGCCCTGGTCTGCCAGTCATGCAGAAAGGACCACGTGACTCCTGCTTTTAGTTCACATCAGTGTAACTATGGCCTTTGGCTGTCTGTGCAGGTGTCACGCTCTTTGGTCATCCCCATTGTTGACACCGTACCAGTGCTTCAACCGCTGAGACAGTTTCTAGGATCTTTGGCTCTCCCGGTGATAACCCATCACAGAGAAGCCACAACATTGTGGTGTGGTTATTGGGCCCTTGCTAAAGTGCATCACTCAACCATGCTTTCTGAGCGGGGTTGATAGAGGCCAAACTCTCTAGTGTAAATCCCTGGGTGATCATGGCCCAAGAGGCATCCAGAATATATTTTGGGAACTGTATGTTCTGAAAGCCAAAGTACAGCCTGGGAAAGCCAGAAGGAGGAAACGGTGGGGCTGGACGGATGGAGCAGATCGGAGCATTCCAACTTGGGACAGAGGTCAAGCTGGCCACAAGTCAAGATCATTTGTCAGTATGTGCTTCCAGCGGGCAACACGTTGTCGATACTTTAATTTGTTATTTTATATCCAAAGGAAGATGTAGACAGGCCTGAATAATATCCTGATACAATTTAAAAAGAAAACGCCATGCCGGGCAGTGGTGGCGCACGCCTTTAATCCCAGCACTTGGGAGGCAGAGGCAGGTGGATTTCTGAGTTCGAGGCCAGCCTGGTCTACAGAGTGAGTTCCAGGACAGCCCGGGCTACACAGAGAAACCCTGTCTCGAAAAACCAAAAAAAAAAAAAAAAAAAAAAAAGAAAAAAGAAAAAGAAAAAAAGAAAACGCCAGACCACTTCAGATTGTGGTCCACTCTCAGACCACCCTGTCCAGATGCCTTGAAATGAAATTTTACCATAGATCTTATTGGTGATATCGACTTATATGAATTTTAATGGTAAACACATTGAGTTATTAGATTTAAACGGATCTAATAAGTTACAAAATGTTGCAAAATTCCTTTTGCCACTTCTTTGTAAATGTATTATTTCCAGAAGAAATATATGTGTGAATGTACAATTGGTTTGAAATTTTCAATCGTTGAGAAGCTTCTGGTAATGGACATGCACACGCGCACACACACACACACACACACACACACACACACACACCCCTCTGTCACATCTACAGATAAAATCAGAGGACAGAGATATTTTTCTCCATTTAGCAGAGTAGAAACATTCGTTCATATCCACGAATCCAGGGCCATCGTCCTACATGCTGGCCTTGTGGTTTCTGTTGTGTAGGGCATTATAGCTGTTTATCAGAATTCCTGTTGCTAATTATTTAAATCAGCTCCAATTTTATAGTAATTATCATCCTATTCAGTCATTTTTAGCCTATTTTTCTAACTATTTGCTTGGGAAAAATCCTTTCACTTAGCAAGATTTTTTTTTTTTTAAAAGCCCTTTCTACAAGTTTTTAACAATTTCTTCTTGATTACACCAACTCACACTTCCATTATAAAGCTGGCTGCTCACCATCCCGAGAGACGGACGGCCTTTCATGCCTGGTGCTGGTGTTTTTGTTAGAAGGTCTTTGGCTCTTTGGCGAGTGCCTCATCAGCACAGATGAAAAGTTAAATTTAAACTATATGTGTATATTTATATACTGAGTCATGTGCATTATATGTTATTTTTGATAGCTAATAGTATGGTTTCTTATGACGACTTCAGAGAACATTATTGGCTATTGCCAGTGCCCTGAGTTATTCCCAGAGGTGAAAAATACCTCTGAAGACACCATGTACCTTAGATACAAGGCGCAGAGGCCACCAAAATGGAATTAATCTCCGCTAGAAGGCACCATTAGTATTAATTAATACAGTACCAGAAGGTGCCATACAAGCTTCCAAATCAGGGAAGCAATGGTCTTACCCGTCTATGACACCTACGGACCATAGCAATGACTGTCGTCGCAGGATAACCCTAAGGATGTAAGAGTGGCACGCATGTCTTAGCTCTAACCAATAGCTCTGTAATCGGACTTAAGACCTACTCAAAAAGGAGGAACTCATCTCCGGTTCTGCAAACCCAGCCAACTGCCCAGGGCTAGTGGAGTCACAGTTTTTGGAGAAGAAGAACCTATAACCATTGTTTTACTAAACCTACATAATCCCTAAGGATTCTAAACATTTGTCCTTGTACGCACATTTAAGTGTAGTCCTTACCCCTCATTAAGGGAACTTCTCTTTGCAACAGAAAGAGACCATTACAGGAACCACAACCAATCAAAATGCTGAGTTGTTGTATCCTGTTCAAGAGATATATCTACAAATCAACTCCTGCCCCAAGGCTCAGGGAATGTTGTGAAATATATAGTCTATTTATATATATTCTATATATTCTTTTATATATAATATATATTCTCTATATATTATATTATCATATATATCATTTATATATGTCACATAATATAAATTATATATATTATATATTATATATCTTATACATTCCATATATAGCTCATATATCATATGTAAGATAAATTTTTCTTATATGTTGGTATATATAATGAATGCAAAAAGAGCCCATGGATTTGAAAGAGAGCAAAGCAGATATATGGAAGGGTTTGGAGGGAGAAGAGGGTAGTGAGAGATGATGCAATTACATTCTAATCTCAAGAAATAAAAAATAAATTTAAAACAGCTATCTGGACACCTATGTCATTAAACTGTCTCTGGGCAATGTAAGTCTTGATCTCTGCCCTCTGGCATAGGTCTCTTTGATGAAAGCCTGGGGTCTGTCCCCAGTGGCATGGTCTCTCTCACGTTAAGGAGACAGGCACTTCATTCTGTCTGGGTTCCCACTCAGTGGCAAATCAATATTTCCCTTAAGCTGGTAAATGTTTATTCCGGTTTACAAGGCTGAACTAAACTTCCCTTTAAATGTGCGCCTGGAGTTCTGGTTTGACTGGCAGGGAGAGACAGATTCATTTCCAAGCTGAGTAAGATAGCTGGCCGAGTAAAGGAATGTACTTGGTCAGGGCCAGCCTCAACAGGAAAATCCTTGTCAGGCTCCCACTGACTGGCACCCACATCACCCACCACTCTGATTTATCTTAGAATTCCAGCTAAACAAGCCTGTCCGTATTCTTCCTTGACAAATCTGTTTAATCATCATATTTGTTTGCATCTAAACTTTTTTTGTTAGTAATTTATCCCTCTTGTATCTAACAATATTAAAGTATTTGCTTCATCATTTTCCCACTAACATAATTTTAAGATACAACAATTATGACAATTTCCTAGGAATAATGAAATCATTTTTTTTTCATTTTTAATAACCTGTTACTGCCTTAAATGCGTGCTTATGTGTACATGTATAAAGCTTACGTAGGTTTTTCTGTCAGGAATCCTGTGTCCTCTAGAGAGTTTTCTATCCCTTATTTTTTTAAAGTGTGGAGATGCAGAACTGGAGCTTTGGCCCCTTCATCGTTTGTACTTGGCCTTTTGTCAGTCAAGCATGAAGGTTAGTCTAGCCTAGACTGAGCATGCCCTTTAAGGAGAGTTCTATACAGTGGCCCTCAACCTTCCTCATGCTGTGACCCTTTAACACAGTCCCTCATGCTGTGGTGACCCCCAACCATGGAACTATTTTGTGGCTCCGTCACAACTAGAATTTTCTTTTTTTTTTTTTTTTTTTTTTTTTGGTTTTTCGAGACAGGGTTTCTCTGTGTAGCCCGGGCTGTCCTGGAACTCACTCTGTAGACCAGGCTGGCCTCGTCGAACTCAGAGATCCGCCTGCCTCTGCCTCCCAAGTGCTGGGATTAAAGGCGTGCGCCACCACCGCCCGGCTTAGAATTTTCTACTGTTATGAATTGTAATGTAAATATCTGATATACAGGCTAGCTGAGATTCGAACCACTGTGGGGTCAAGACCCACAGGTTGAGAACCTCTGGTAGAGACGCCTGCTCCTCACGACAGGTGTCTCTGATTAGCCTGATTTTCGAGGGGAAAAAAAATGGCAAGCGCTACTCAACCCACGTCTTTGTTTTATAGAGCTTTTCCCCCTAAAGATAAATTTTATAGATACACCTCAGCTCATCTTATTGTTTTTCTAGATGAAGTTTGCTAGATGCCTTTAGGGTCTGAGTCACAGACCACGGCTGCCCCACTCAGTGAAGAATACAAGGGAAGAGGGTAGCTGCCAGCCAGGGCTAAGTCAGATCCAGGATTTCAGGCCAGGGTGACATGGGCTAAGAGTACAAGCTTCCTCCTGTGGGAGACTCGGGGGCCAGCTTTCTTCTTTGACAACATTTAATAAATGTCACTTCAACACGTTAGGCAAACTATAGCCTACAGATCAAATACAGGCCTGTGCATATGAGCCGAGAATAGTTTTTACATTTCTAAGTGGTTGTAAGACGACTAAAAGAAGGTTATTTTGTGACATATGCAAATGACAGGAAATTCAAACTTCGGTGTCCAGAAATAACATTCTATTGGAACCCAGCCACGCCCGTAAGCCTCGCTCTGACTATGGCTCTTGCTGTGTCACAGATGCAAGAGGAAATTGCAGCCAAAGTAAGCAGATGGCCTGGCCAGCCAAATACCCTACCTGGCCCTTACCTAAAGTATGCAGAGCTCTGCTTCAGAGAGTCCTCAGGCATGGAGCAAACATTTTCTCTTCATGAGTCCAGGGAGGGTTCAGCTTTCTGTCCCTTGACATAGGCTTTGCTAATGGGACCATTGGTCTAAACTGTCCCCTCATGCTCCTCAGCTGATTGTTGTGTTTGAATACTTCCATTGTGGTTGAGCTGAAGTGTACCAATTTTCATGCTAACTGGCTTTAAAAAAAAAAACCCTTATGACTTTGAATATTGGTTCTGGTGAGGTCACCAGACCCACCGCTCTTGGCCCCTGCTCCCAGCCTTGCTACTGTTCTGGTGGCTGCGTTCAATGCACAAGGAAGTAATGATTAGTTGGGGGAGGGAGTATTGATTTACTCTTCAGTCAGAGTCTTAGCTCAAAATGTGTTATTTGAAAATATTCACCACACGTGAGAGATTCGACACAGAGGAAAGCTGACACCAGAGGCAGAAACCACCAAGAACGAAGAAGTCTGGGACCTGGAGAAAGATTTGACATACGGAGTTTTTTGATTTAATAGCCTACTGAGTGTCACAGAGCCTACTGATTTGCCTGTTTTATCCATGATCCTCTGACGCTAGCTCTTCTCTGAGCATGGCCGAAGAGGTGAGGAACAGAGGGTATGTATCTAAGGAGAGTTTCTAGCCTAGGAAAATTACAGCTAATGCAAAGGTCCTGGGGTGACTGTCTCTTAATTTCCTCCCTTCTCTGGGTTTCCCACGGGATCGATCTTTCAGCTCTGGCTTTACCTTTGGGAAGAGTTGAGTTATTCTTTCTGTATTGATTAGACTCAGCGCCAGAGGCTAGGTCTACCAGATTCCTCTTTCTAGCTCCAGTGCAGAAACACAAAGCAAGTGTATTAACAAACGGTACTCAGCGCCCCGCACCCAGTCTAGCTCACAGCTCTGTTGTCTCACAGGCAATTTTAGGGACCCAAGAGAGATGTTTATATCCATGATGTAAACCCTTCCAGTGTCCGGCAAAGTCCGCTTTCCTTCCGTATGAAAGTCCACGCCCTCTGCCTTGTGGTCTTTCAACGCGCGTGCTGAATTTCCCTCTTCATACACGCCAGGGGAAATCTGAAAGATAAACGGAAGAAGTGCCACAAGAGGTTTAAACAAGCTGCCGCATACACGGAGCGGAGCACGGAGCGGAGCACAGAGCGGGAGCACCACAGAAGCCCACCTTCGGTTCTGGGCGGGGCCCGGTGTGGGGATAGTCTGAAGAGACCGGCTGCATCTCTCTCCAAGTGATGTGCATGTGAACCTTAAAGACAACCTGCCTTTCAAAACAGTTTGCATCCCATCTTTAACCTTCAAATCGGTAGTCGATTGGTCTCATGCCTGTGCCTTCTTCTTTCTGCCCTTCTTTCGGCCTCACCAAGTCACCAACTTCTCTTTTCTTTCTTTTCCAATTGTTTGGGTTTTTTGTTTTTTGTTTTTTGTTTTTTGTTTTTTTTTTTGATTGTTTGTTCTGCTGTTTTGTTTTTGTGGTCTGTGACTCGGTACGGAGCCAGACATATCTGTGAATTGGCACGCTGTAGAGTCACCGCTAGCTAGGCTGGCTTCCAGGCTGGACAGGGCCGGGCATGATAAAGAACTTATTTTGGTTAGAAAGTGCGTTGAGTCAGAAAGTGTTATTTTTACATTCCTTGTTTTTCTTATTGTAACCGTACTCCAGAAACATACTTGGACGGAAGCTGCAGCCTGACGCACAAAGGCCTACAGAGTTCTGCATGCACGGTATAATTTTAGCTCAGGCCGGCAGCCGTGTTAACAAAGCAAGGAAAGTTTTCCACTGTGTATCCTTTTCCCTCTCTGTGCACAAAGCAAACTTTGGGTTGCCCAGGGGTTTGTGCATCGCGTTGTTTTTTTTTTGTTTTTTTTTTTTTTTTTTTTTTTTTTTTTTTTTTTTTTTCTCAGAGAATTGCACCTCATGAAGGAGGTGAGCCCGTGGCTAAAACAGGCAGCCCTAAACTTGTTAGTCATCAGTTGTTCCCACAGTTGCTCCCAAATCAGGCCCACACAGGGCTGGAAAATGCATTCTTTCTTCTTTACCTCGGTTAATATGTGTGTGTGCTATTCACGTTGACAGTGGGACACAGGGTAGAAAGACACTTGAGGCTTAGATAGCCATCCAAGGGTTACCTCACAGTCACTGATCCCCAATGTATTTGTTCATATATTAAAGTGTCTAATATCAACATAATCATCCAATTCGATCATGCTCCGTCATTTAATAAGTAGCGATGTTTTTTTAAATTTCCATAGTAACACACAAAATTTTTTTTTGTTTGTTTGTTTTGTTTTTTTTTTTTTTTGTTTTTTTTTTTGTTTTTTTTGTTTTTTGGTTTTTGGTTTTTGGTTTTTTCGAGACAGGGTTTCTCTGTGTAGCCCGGGCTGTCCTGGAACTCGCTCGGTAGACCAGGCTGGCCTCGAACTCAGAAATCCGCCTGCCTCTGCCTCCCAAGTGCTGGGATTAAAGGCGTGCGCCACCACCGCCCGGCAGTAACACACAAAATTAATGTGTGCGACAACCAGCGGTATCTCAGATTTAATACTAGGATATCTGATACTGATACTTGATCTGTGCCTGTAGTTGGAAAGCCCAGATACACCTGTGGGAGTCTCTGACATGGGTTGAGGCAATCCTATCTGAAAGTCCACCCGTGTCACCTCTAGTTTTACCCGCTCCGTGTTTGTGCTCTCTGTGTTTCGTGGTTAACATTTACTGAGTTCTCACCGGGCCTCAGCCTAAGCGCTTTCCCCGTCTCTCCTCACAGCCCTATAGAGAAGGTGTTATGGTGCTGTTACAGGAACTGCAAACAAAGAGAAGGCAAATAAGAAAGAACTAACTAGGAATAAATTAATAACCAGGTAAATGTATAAACACCACAACCAAAAGCAACCTGAAGAGAGGAGGGATTATTTCAGCTTACACTTTACAGTCCCTCATCAAGGGAAGCCGGGGAAGGAACTCAGGCAGGGTAGGAACCTGGAGCCAGGAACTGAAGCAGAGGCCGTGAAGGATTGCTGCTTATGGGCCTGCTCCTCACGGCTTGCTTAGTCTGCTTTCTTACACCACCTGCCCAGAGGTAGCACTGCCCACAGCGCGCTGGGCACAGCCACACCGCAGTCATCCATTAAGAAAAATGCCTCGCAGACTTGCCTGCAGGTCGTTCTGTCGGAGGCATTTTTCTCAGTTGAAGTTCCCTCTTCCCTGATGTCTCTAGCTTGTGTCAATCCAACAGAAAACTGCTCAGCACGTCGACTGAAGAAATAAAGGAGCCTTTGAGTGGCAGAGAGGCAGTGGCTGCAGGTAGAAACCACCTGTAGGCTATGGGGAATGAAAGAAAAAAAGAATTAGTAAGATTCAGAAATGGGTAGGCAAGGTGGCTCACAGCCGTCGCCATGACATCAGGAAGCAGTGGCGTGAGGATTGAGGTGCCGTGCCAACCTGAGCTACAGAATGAAACCTGATCGAGACAGAGAAAGGAAGAAGGCAAGCAAGCAGGCAAGCCAGCCAGCAACCACAAGCTTTTTTACACTTGTAAGTGTAAAAAACACTGGCTGAAGCCAACGCCCTGGATAGTCACTGTCTAGAGCCGTGGTTCTCAGCCTTCCGAATGCTGTGACCCTTTAATACAGTTCCTCATGTTGTGACCCCCCCAACTGTAAAATTATTTTTCATTGCTAGCTCATAACAATCATTTTGCTATTGTTATGGGTCCTAATGTGAATATCTGTGGTTTCTGACGGTCTTAGGCGACCCTGTGAAAGGATCGATTGACAACCTCCCCTGCTTGATCTTTGGTCTTGGGGGGATAGAGGGGTGGGAAATCTGGCTCTTAGGGTGTTAGGGAAATTGTCACTTGGGCTCAGTGGCTGCTGCAGAGACCTCTGTATCTACTGTTGCTTCCCAGAAGATGAGTTTTTAAAGGAAATGGTACTGAGTGAGTGGGAACTGGTAAGGTGGTACAGTAACCTCCTTCTGTTCTTCTGTCTTGTTCTAGGGCCTTCAGTGGACAGGTCTAGGTAGGTAGAAATGAGTCCCATAGAATGGCAGCCAGGAAGTCTCATGACAAACAGTAACATTGAAGGGAGATTAGAAAATGGGAGAAAAATAGCAAAGCGTCTGTCACTAAATCCTGTTTTTATACTTGGAGAAAACCTAAATACAAAACACACTAAAAATAGTGCATATATCTTCCAAGGTCCCATGATTCTGTAAGAAATCCAGACATGAAACAAAGACCTGAATCCAAGTCTCTGACTATCTCTGTCTCTGTCTGTCTCTGTCTGTCTCTGTCTCTCTGTCTCTTTCTCTCTCACACACACACACACATTTATTCAGTCAACAGTCACTGCTTGCTTGTCTACCCTGTACCAGCTATATATATATATTGCTTTTTGAGATAGAGTTTCATGTAACTCAGGCTGGCCTGGAACTCACTGATATTTCTTTTTCCACCTTTCAGGTACTTGGGTTAGAATAGCCAAGGTGTGACCCACCATGCCTGGTCCCAAAGTCAGCTCCAATCTCTGAGTCTTCATTACTAAGGGAAGCAGCCTAAGGAGCTGTATTACCCAAGGTTATACTATCCAGAAACTCATGATGTACTTAATCAGATTCAAATGTCAGGTTTTTTTCAAGGAGTCACAGATTAGGACGGAAGTATGTAGTCATGAAATTAGTTCTCAGACACACCCAAACAGGTTAAAAACAGGCCACTAGAGTGTTCCTAATCCAAAAGAGCCACTTGTGCCCTGGGTGAGGTCCCCTGGGAATCCTTAGGTTTTACTGTTTTCTGTTTTATGGTAGACCTCAGTGGGCAACGGTCCACAGAAACAGCAACATCGAGGGGGGGAGCAATGTGTGGTAGCTCTAGCAAGGAGGGAAGGCAGTGAAGAGGAGGAGGAGGAAGAGAAGGAGAAGGAAGGAGAGGAGGAGGAGGAAGAGGAGGAGGTGATCCTCAAGTAAGCCCAGTCACTGAGAATCTGAAGGCAGGAGCTTGCCCCTTGGACTGCTTGGCTGGGTCTTGGGAACTGAAGGGCACAGTGGAGAGGGTCAGAGATGGCTGTGTTGTTTGAAGACTGCCAGCCGGGAGAGCAGACCATGGGTGTCGGGACTCTGGCCAAAGAGTGGCCCAGACAGCTATTCCTAGGCCACTTGCCAGCCTTGGTGGCACGGGGCCTGGAGCCCAGTTTGGCTTCCATGAGGCCTTTGGCTCAGTGGCTGGCAAGTGCGTGCATGGCCCAGCCCAGTCTGTGGCTAAGAACCACATGGTGCAAGTACCGTGCCCCAATTGTCCCCTTTAGGAGATGAGCAGAGTCTTTGTCTCAGGATTAGCAAGTGCAAGTACTTTACATAAAACTTAGTTCCAGGCTATGAAAGCAAACCTTTCCTTTCTTTTTCTTTTAGTTGTAAAACTTTTTTTTTGGAAGGGGATTAAGGGGGTGGGGGGTGGGTATTAGTATTCTATCTAAACTGCACCTCCACTGTTATCTAGCAATAGCCAGGCATGCTCCTCCCCACAGTTACCTGGCAACAGCCAGGTAGGCCTGCCCACTATAAAAGGGGCTGCTTGTCCCCTCCTCTCTCTCTTAATCTCTTTTTTTTTTTTTTTTTTTTTTTTTTTTGGTTTTTTGAGACAGGGTTTCTCTGTGTAGTCCTGGCTGTCCTGGAACTCACTCTGTAGACCAGGCTGGCCTCGAACTCAGAAATCCGCCTGCCTCTGCCTCCCAAGTGCTGGGATTAAAGGCGAGCACCACCACCGCCCGGCTTCTCTTAATCTCTTGATTTCTTGCCTCTAGCTTCTCTCTGTCCACTCGCCCCTCCCTCCTTCCCTTCCCCCTCTCTCCACATGGTCATGGCCAGCCTCTACTCCTCTACTCCTCTACCTCTCTGCTCTCTCTCTCTCTCTCTCTCTCTCTCTCTCTCTCTCTCTCTCTCTCTTTGCCTCTGTTACCCTCCTGGCTCTCCTCCCCATGCCCTGAATAAACTCTATTCTCTTCTAAACCAGTGTGGCTGGTCCCTCAGGGGGAAGAGATGCCTTGGCATGGGACCACTGAGACATCCCCTTCCCCCATACCTCTCCACACACCCACAGAACATACTCATTATCTCTTTATCTTTTTATAAACACATAGGGGGGGGGGATATACACAATACTCCAATTTGTCTGCTTTAGACTTAAATATGTAATCACAGAGTTCCACAGAAAGATATTCTTACATATGTTGTTAATGCCTTTTATATTTGTGGACTTACTTCCATAAACCAGATATTAGGTTGGACGCTGGACATCAAAGAAAGTCCCGGTATCTTTTGTGAAGACGGTTCATAGGCAATGACGGTCCTTGACAACCAATCAGATGCCTATCATGGTTCTTTACCTAACAAAGATACATAACGGAGGTGCTCTAAGATCCCCGAAAAACAGCCAGATGTGAACATCTGGGGAAGGCCTTGAGGAACAGTAGTCCCTCAGATGGAGTTTCAGAAGATCTATTTACCTCTTAATCTTAAAGCAAACTGAAATTTATCAAACAGAAACCATAAAGCATCTAAATCTTGACTGAAATAACACTTTTAGGGGGGAAACCATGTTAATGCATTTGTATAAATTTTAAAACCATACCATCAACACACACACACACACACAGCTTGTGCAGCACACAGATGCAACAAAAGAATTAAAAAACACAAACAGGAAGGAGACAAGGCAACTTTAGACGGTGATGGATGATCTTTGGGAATCTGATGGGGAAATACTGTGGAAATGAAATTCCAAAGGTTCAAAGAGCCTCTGACTCCCATCTGTCATCTTATTAAAAACAGGAAGGAAATAAATACGCTAAGAAGTTTAGCAGCCACTGGATTTTGGGGACGTGAATTAAGGATATTTGTTGTATTGTTGTTATTCATAAGATTCAAATGTTTCATAATAACATAGAAAACTGAGAGAGGCAAAAAATGAAGTAGACAAAAGTTTTTTCTATTTAAACACAAGGCATGTATACCGGAGCCTGGAAGTGGTTCATGCACTTCGAAGGGCTGGACTACTGCTGCAGTAGAGAAAGCACTGGTACTTGGATTAGTGAATTTACTTATGCCTAAGCTACCTTTTTTTTTTTTTTTTTTACTTGAACCTATCTTCTTCAAAGACAACAGAGTCTTTTTGCGGCACACCTGGATGGGTTTTTTTCCCCGCCCCCAGAGGAATAAAGGTTCAAGTGTCCCCTTTGTGTCCCAGAACTAGCAGTGTCTTGCTCACAGTTGGAATTCACTAAATATGTATCTGGAGAAGTGACTTCCCTCGAGCTCCGCTACTGCAGGTCCGGCGCTGGATGTTGTCCTTGTGATATTTGGATGACAGGGGAGGTGATGAAAGATGTTCAACTAGACTGGACTGCCCATAGTAACAACCATTCGGACCAGCCATTCATCGTGAACAATATGGCCGAGCAGAGAATGCTGTAGTTAACTTTCTCATGCATTGATGCTTCTCTTTGGGGCAGGAGATTGTTCACCCTGGAGAGCTGTCTGAAATAGGAATCTCTGACGTGAAGGGAGTACTTCATCAGACATCACCCTGAGTCATTAGGTTATCAGATTGGCTCTGGTGCTTGGCTAAACCGAGAAAAGTCAGATTGGTATTGCCAAAGAATGCATCTGGGAGAAGGGAAGGTATAAGCATTTATTCAACTAGAGGCTGGGAAGGACCATTTGAAAGCTGTGTAAGCTGTCCACTGGAAGACACTGAACAGAGACCTTCAGAAAGGGAGCAGGGTAGCCAGTGATGAGAAAGTGGATGGGTGGGGAGTTTCAGGACCAGGGGGTGGGATGTGGACCACAAGCCTCTGCTGATTCACAAACCCAATTGCCACTCAGTCCAACTGGAACTCTTTGTAGAGTCGTGAAAGCCATCAGGATCAAGACGGAGTTACTTACTCCCAATCTTTGCAAAATGGAGGGGCATGAAACGTCAGGTCCAGCACACATGTCTGTGATTTAGAACTGCTGTAAGGAATCTGTGAAAACCACAGTGTGGCCCAAAGGCCTCCTCTGCCACTTCACACAAAGAATATTCCTCAGGGACGTCTGCCCAGCAACCGCCTGCTCAACTTTGGGCTTGTTAAGATCCCCCCTAGCCAAGGGTATTTGTTTCGAAACAACTTATGTAACCTTCCTCCAGCTTCTACAAGTTTTGTGTTGCCTCAGTCTCTCTGGCTATGTCTGCCATCTGTCATTAGACACGTATCTCAGATTCAAAATCTTCTGCTCCTTCTGGAATAAATGTGTTTCTTTGGAGAGCTCCTCTCTCTGCTATTTTGGCTAAACAGCTTCCATAGTTTAGGAAACAATAAGAAAATAAAAATAATTTTTTTTTCTTTGTGAATACAACCACACTGCCCAGGAAAGGTAGTGGCAATCTGGTGGCCTTGGCATCCCAAGGAAGCTTGTTGGTTTCTGCATGACTCCCAGTGAGAAAGGCAGCCATAGAGGTGTAGGACCTGCCTTTGACTCCCTGCAGCTGTTTAGACTTAGATTAACTGTTCTAATTGTGTTTCTAGTTTTTCCATAGATCCCCTCCTACGGTCTATAAAGACTGTCTTGCCCATAGGTTACGTGATGAGCTGGAGGGAAATGGTTGCCTTGCCGAGGTCATACTTCGTGGAATACTACACATTGCTGATTTTTTTTTTCCTTCTTTTAACTCTTCTTAGAGACTCAGAGTTACCAGCTTGTCAGCTGTATGTATCCTATTCTCCCAGGGTGCGTTAAGAAGACCCTTCCAGGGCTTTCCATAAAACATCTTTCTACTTGCAACACTATCTCATCTGTTTGTGTATCTGCTTCTCTGGTCACTGAGAATATTGAAGTCCTTTTATTTAACCTCATATAAACCCGCATTTCTCTTTTTTTTTTTTTTTTTTTTTTGGTTTTTTCGAGACAGGGTTTCTCTGTGTAGCCCTGGCCATCCTGGAACTCACTCTGTAGACCAGGCTGGCCTCGAACTCAGAAATCCGCCTGCCTCTGCCTCCCAAGTGCTGGGATTAAAGGCGTGCGCCACCACCGCCCGGCTTAAACCAGCATTTCTCAAACTGTGCATAATGACCCCTTTGGGGGTCTAAAGACCCTTTCATGGTGTCGCCTAAGACCATCAGAAAACATGGCTATGTATATTATGCTTCCTAACAGTAGCAAAATTACGGTTATGAAGTAGCAACAAAAGTGATTTCATGGCTGGGGGATCACCACAGCATGAGGAAATGTATTAAAGGTTCGCAGCATTAGGAAGGTCAAGAGTCCCTAAGTCTGCAGGCGGTGCTTACAACCCAGCAGAATGTAACCGAGCCAAGAGTAAGCTGGAGGGTACTGCTCTCTGTGACACTTAGGGCCATTTTCTTTTCCCCGTGTTTTATTGTGCTATTTTAAGCATAAACAAGACCAGAAAACATTCTCCTTATATATAAAAAAAAAATGCAAGTTAAAATTTGGGGTGAATGACAAGAGTCCACACGCACCCCTCTTCCTCCTCCAGCCTCTCGCAGAGGCAGCTGGTGTCAGGAGTTGAGTGTGTATTCTCTGCCATTCCACATCTTGGTATTGTCTCTCCTATCAGTGTCCGAGGCAATCAATGACAGGTCATATCACCCACTGAGTTCTTTTTAATGATTCCTCGGCTAGGCAGAGAGACTAGGGAAGGGACTGGAGTTGTCTTAAGTGAAAAATGGTGATTTTAGAGGCATTAATTCACTCAGAATTTGTGGGAGAGCAAAAGAAGAACCTTAAGCCATGTAGCCAGAAGCAACGCCCAAGCTTCCCAAGTGTATCTGCTGTGGTTGGGACATCGGCAGCGAAGACCCTCGGCTGCTTCTCTCCCAGTCCCAATGGGGTTGAAGCTCCAGAACTCCCGCTCCTTCCATCTTGAAGGAGCTAGATGTCTCCGCCCACATTAGCTAGCAAACCCCTTTCCCCTCTAGTAGCCTGCTCCTGTGGCTTTACTGTCACTGTCCCAGTCACTGGTCCACCCTTACGGTGACAAGACAACACAAAGCAGGTGATCACTGGGAAAGGCTCTTGGGTTGCCAGTCTGGTGGCATTATACCACTGATCAGCTGGCCATTATACAGAAAGATACATCTCGTGCCAGGGGCAACTGTGGAATAAGCAGAGAGAAGTCACCTGGTTTAGTTAGACTCTGGGTTTCTGATATCTGGGTCCCACATGGCAGCAGAGAGAGGTGACAATGGGTAAAGTTTGTTCTCCTTTGCGGTTGCGCTCGGAACAGTGACCTCAACGGCATCTCAGGACCTCTCCTGGACACTAAAATTTATTGACAAAAACAATAAAATGACAGGTGTGCTCTTCAATTGATATCTCAAGTTTATAGAGTCTGTCTTACCATAAAGAAGTTTGTAGATACTGGGTTTTCCTCTGATAACCTCCACTCCTTACACACACACACACACAAACACACACACACACTCACTATCTCTGTGTGTATGTGTCTTCCTCTCTTTGTCTCTCTCTGTCTCTCCCTGTCTCTGTATCTCTCTGTCTCTCCCTGTCTCTCTGTCTCTCTCCCTCTTTTTCCCTCTCTCAGAGATTCTGGCTATAACTTTTCCAATGCGCCAATGGGAACAAAAGCATCTCAGTCTCATGCAATGTTTTGATGATTTCTTACTGCTGTGTATTTACAGTGATGAGCTTTTTCTAAACCCAAACTCAACAAGCATGACTTGAATAAGAAGTTGGGGAGGTTTTTCTTGGCTTCGCTGGTCTTGAGCTCAGTCACTGGGCCGAGGGGAACCTTTGTTCCGAGCCTCTTTCGCTGTACTGTGAGCACCTTTGAGTTAGACGCACTTGAGAAGGCAGCTGCTCCAATCTGGGTGTGGATCTTTCGCAAACACTTGGCATCTCCCAATTGCTTGGAGACAAAGGCAGTATGAGATGAGACAGGGAGGGGGAAGGGCAAGTGGACAGGAGACTGAGAAAGCTATTATATGGAGAGAGTACACTAAGCGACTGGATTTTCTTTTTTTTTTTTTTTTTTTGGTTTTTCGAGACAGGGTTTCTCTGTGTAGCCCTGGCTGTCCTGGAACTCACTCTGTAGACCAGGCTGGCCTCGAACTCAGAAATCCGCCTGCCTCTGCCTCCCAAGTGCTGGGATTAAAGGCGTGCGCCACCACCGCCCGGCTCGACTGGATTTTCTTTAGCTGTGTTCACAGGAGTTTCTCATGTGCTACATTAGTTTCTTGGGTCTTCCCCCTGGAGGCACAGCCGAAGGTGCTTCTCTATAGCACTGGGCCAGTTATGTGCACTACGGCACTTCACACCTGAAAGGCCTTTAGTGTAGGCATTGCTGTCATCTCTGTCGTTCATAGATCCAGAAAGCGATCTGTTTATTAACTTCTAATTCACACGCTCCTCCAGAGAAGTCTCCCCCTCCCCCGTGCGCTCTCTCTGAGAGTGGAACCATGGGATCCAGGGTCCTATGTGTGAGGCAAGCTCTCCACCACCGAGAGATATTCCTATTTCCTTCACCTTTTTATTTTATCGATTTACGGATTTGTTTTGAGACAGTGCTGCTAGGTCATGGAGACTGACCCGAAACTCACTCTGTAGCCCAGGCAGGCCTGGTATTTTTCAATCCCCCTGCCTCAGCCTTCCAAGTAGCTAAGATTACAAGTCCCTACAATCAATTGGTGGACAAAAACCCCACTGGCTCAGCAGTTAAGATCACTGCTCTTCCAGAGAGTTCAACTCCCAGCAACCACGTGGTAGCTCACAACCATCTGTAATGGAATCTGATGCCTTCTTCTGCTCTTCTGACATGCACGTCTACATGCAGATAGAGCACTCATAAAATTGTTTTTGTTGTTGTTTTTGTTTTTGTTGTTGTTGTTTTTAGAAAAAAAATCCTGCACAATCAGGACAGTCAGGCCTGGCTTGGGGTGGGAGTGGGGTGTCTCCCTTTCTAAGGATACATGGTATTTATACTCTATTTGAGACCAAGCTGTGAGGCTGCTTCTTAAGATGCAAATATTGGGAGAGGAATGACCTAGTCATGGCTCCAGAGCAAACAGGCTCACTACACTGGAGTGTGGAAGACAGACAACCTGGTCTAAAGAGTCCTTCACAGTGTGTGGGGGAGAGTGCCATCAAGGAACTTAGCGGGTCGATGGATATGCTGCCAGCTTTTGAGACTACCTGTGGGAGAAGTTTCAACCAGCAAAGAGACGGCAAAACAAGGAACAGAAGGCGCACCTGTGTCAGAGACACAGACAGCCGCTGGTCCCGTCTGCAGACATCCTGTGTCCACAGACTCCCACCTCTACAGGGCAGGCCTGCAGAGCCAGCCGATCCGCCTCACCCACCTCAGCTTGGTGGGCATCTAGCTCTTCGTTTCCTGCTCTCTGGAAATTCCTTCCCGTTCCTCCTCCCTCTCCAGTTTCTGTCACAGAGCCAGCCTGAAAACAGGTTTGAGGTGGTGGGTCAGGTTCCATGAAGGAGTTGTTTACTAGGCCACCCGCAGGCGACTGCCTCAAGAGGGAAGCTCAGCTAAAGCAGGTTCCCACAGGAGTCAGAGTGGGGCGCAGGCTCACCTGGAACAACACACTATCTTCAAGGCCAATTAGATGGGAGGGGGTCCTCTGTGGGCCCAGCTTCCCGTGGAAAAGGCCTCCTTTCCCTATGGAGGCCATGTGTTCACTCTGAGGGCTCCACTAGTCAGTCTGAAGACAGAAAGGATCTTCATGAACCACAAACAGAAAAGTGCATCATGAGCCTTGAAGCCTTGAGAGAGAGAGAGAGAGAGAGAGATTTCTTACTAAGAACAGAATTACATTATCTCTTTTCTGATGATGAATGTATCATTTCGTTCAATTTTTAAAATAACTAAAATAAACATACAGTTCTCTTATAATTCTTGTTCTGTGCCATTTTTACGGTGTCAAGCAAACAGCATCTTTGGATAACTTCCTATTCCCTTTACACTGAAGAAGGAAGCAGTGTGATCGGCCGCTGGATTGTCTGCTGTTCTTACCACTTCGTGTCTAACATCTCTTCTTTCAAGCTTAAGTTGTTTTCTGGTTGCTCTTCTCCTACCTACAACAGTCACACAGGTCGCTTTTCCCTCCCACCGGGTCCAACTGTGTTCTTACCTGTTAGCTAGAAGGGGCGCCTGTATCTTTCTAATACGGTCGCAGATCTTTTAGGGGCATGCTCGGAGTTTGTGAGCGGAGCTTTGGCCTTTCTCACCCTCTGCCCTCATTCCTCTGCAGCCTAGTCTTCCTGTGAAACTAACTTTGATCTTATTTCTTGGGTTGCCAGTTCATCATTTCAGCAACGCTCACCGCAGGAGGCTGCCCAGTACTTAGTCATCATCTTTCACCCGAGGTGTAGTTGACGGAGAGGAGAGCAGCCCTTTTTCAAGTGAGTGTGGGCATCCCTTCCCCCCGACCCCCTGACCCCCAGCAAGTAAGATGCTCCACAAGGAGAAGTACCTAGGTGCACGCTTGAAGAGACAAAGCCACAAGGGTCCCGTGAGCCTTCATACCTTAGAAAGCAGTGAGGTGTCTGTAATCTATCTGAAAAATCTAGCCGAGCTGGGTGGGGGAGGGTAAACTGACTCAGGGAAGCCCTTGGTGGCAGAGGAGAAACAGAAGAAATAGAAAATGTCTGTGGATCTTGAAAGATGACGCGGCAAAAGTTAGGGAGAGTAAACCAACACCCGTGTCTGATTTTGAAGTGGACAATGGCATTAGCTAAGTTATGCGGAGCTTCTGAAAGGGGTACTTTGTATAGAAAATGAAATCATGCCAAGACAGACCTTTTTCATGTGTGATGTACTGTATATCCACGTTTAACAAATGCAAGCTAAACTGGATGATGGCCTGCGCAGGAGATGCCGGCGGAAGTTGAGGCATATAGCTTGTACCCTGCATGTCACATATGACGGAAGTCACTTATACCAAGAATCAGGAAGACAGAAACGTGAGTTAGAAAAGGCCGTTAGCAAAAGTCAACAAGAGACGAGATGGATTGGGATCATCTGACAGGAATTTAAAGCAGCCATCAGGAAACAAAATACAAATGGCCACTTACATGAAAATGCACCCAACATCACTAATCACAAACAAGTCAAAATCACAATGAAATGTGATGTTACCTTAGTTGGAAATGATTACCCTCAAAGGTACAGAAAAGAATCAACATTGGTGGGTAGAGAAAGAAGGGATCTCACACACTATCACTGGAAATAAACAAGTACCATCCTTACACCATGTGACACAGCGGGTCCCACTACCCGGCACATGTATAAGAACTAACTACCGAGTGAATGAGAAATCTCCACCATGCCGGGTGGTGGTGGCGCACGCCTTTAATCCCAGCACTTGGGAGGCAGAGGCAGGCGGATGTCTGAGTTCGAGGCCAGCCTGGTCTACAGAGTGAGTTCCAGGACAGCCCGAGCTACACAGAGAAACCCTGACTCGAAAAACCAAAAAAAAAAAAAAAAAAAAAAAAAGAAAGAAAAGAAAAAGAAATCTCCACCATATGCAGAACTATTCATGGTACCCAGGACACAGAATCGACCTAAGTGTTCACCAAGAAATGGACAAAGGGAAAACCAGTTTATGCACAATGGAATATTATTTAATCATGAAGAAGTGGCATGCTGCTCTGGGCAGCAACGTGGAGCCAAAGGTCGGTAATAGAAAGACAAAGACTTTCATTTAAACATGGATGCTAAAAAGCCGATCTCAAAGAAGCAAAAACTAGAATAGCGGTGACCAAAGCCTGGGCAGGTCTGGGTGACACTGGAAAGGACAGGGAGGATGACTAACTGGTACCGGGCTGCGCCTGAGTAGAGGCAGCAGCCTATGTTCTATTGCATGTTTTCAGTTCTAAAGGATAACCATAGTGACAGCAATTCACTGAATATTTCAAAATAATAGCATATTTCCAGCATGAAGGTAAATCAATATTTGAAGTGATGGTTCTGCCAGTTATCCAGACCTAATCATTATCTATTATATGAATATATATATATATATATATATATATATTATTTTTTTTTTTTTTTTTTTTTTTGGTTTTTCGAGACAGGGTTTCTCTGTGTAGTCCGGGCTGTCCTGGAACTCACTCTGTAGACCAGGCTGGCCTCGAACTTAGAAATCCGCCTGCCTCTGCCTCCCAAGTGCTGGGACTAAAGGCGTGCGCCACCACCGCCCGGCTTATATGAATATATTAAAATACTATACTGTACCCTGTTGATACAGGTAGTCACGATGTGCCATTAAAAACAGAATTTGAATCCATTTTAAATCCTTACTGCATGTAATCAATAACTGAATGAACAGAACATAGGAAAATGTTAGAGAACTTGAGACTGGAAAAACAAAAGTTGCCTAACCTGATCAACAGGGATCCTTAGCAATCTGGACACAATGTGACAGATTTAACTTTCCAATGGTGGACTTCCCCAGGCAGAGGGGAAGCAGTGTGGGAGAGGAAAGGTATTCAAATAAGCGATGGCGGAAAACTCCCCTAAAATGGCGATCAAGAAGGTCACTGGATCTCAGATGAAAGAGACCCACCTCTTTGTCATTATCACATTCAGTCAGGTGAAAGAGAACTCATGAGTTTTCTAAATTATGTTAGATGGTTGGTGAAATGTCTCTAATGTTATCTAGTGCTGTTCTTAACATATGCAATAAAAATATGAAAGATGGTCATTCTATAAAGGGGATAAGAAAACCTTAGAAAATTCTTTTGTTATTAATTTATTTGATTTTCATACATCTATATAGGGCATTCCATTTACTCTCACCCCCTCCCTTTCCTCATTTCTCTCTCCCTGCCATTACCCCAACCTCCCCACAGATCCCTTTTCTATATTCACATTTTTTTTGTTTTTGTTTTTTTTATTGACCCACAGATTTTAACCCGACCCTGTGTACGGCCACAGGTTTGGAACTAAACAACGGGGCTCAATGGGATCAATATTTGGTACATAACTGAAGACAAGGATTTCCCACCCCTAGAGTCTATCAGTCATCAATAATTCAGCAGGGAGGAGTGAAGTCTCATGAGTCCCTCCATGTCCATGTTGGTTGCTCGACAGTCTCCATCTTGTGCAAGCAACCATAGCTGCCACGAGATTGTATTTGCGATGGCTGAGTCACGCTGTGAAAATAGGATTTTGCAGCCCTTTCCCTTTTTCTTGGCTCATGCATTCTTCCCACACCGTTTTTCCGTAAAGTTCCTTGAGCCTTAGAGAAGGTGGTATAAATGTCTTGTTTAGGGCTGAGGATCAAAGTATCCTGGGTAGTTGTGAAAACTGCATCCGCTGCTGTTTACTACAGAGAGAAGTTCCTTTAAGGATGAGAGTGGAGTTTGTGTGTGGTTACGATAAAGCATAAATATTTAGACTGCAGTTTAGCACTGTGTCAATTTAGCTAAACCACAATTGTGAGTTCTCCTCTAGGGACTAAGGACCACCTCAGCTATGGCGTTTTTGACTGGGTTGTACGTTCCCTCCTGTGGAGTGGGTCTCAGATTCATAGAGTAGTTGGTTACCCCTATAATGATTGTGCTACCATCGCACCACTGGGCACAGCTTATAGATCAGGTTGACTTTTAGTGTATAGGGTTCACAATCAGATTATACCACACTTGCTCTACCTCTGCCCGGAGCCTCTGAGAGCCTCTGAGAGCTAACCAGCAGGAAGAAACCTGGGTTCGTGCTTGCTACTCTCTATTTGCAACAAAGTTATACTGTGTCTTCAACAATAGAGTCTTATCATTTAGTTCTGGTAGACAATCGAGAGGAGATGGTTTTGGGGGCCCCTCAGCCTTTACGGCCAATGACTTGTAAGGAAGCATCTTACACGTGGCACTGGGATTTTTTTTTCTGTAAAAAGGGCTTCTTGGAGCCTTTATCTAGACATTATCAAGACATCATATGGGATCCATCTTTTCTGACTGTTTTGTTTATTTGTGGTTTTAATTGGCTAACAAACAAGCTGTCACTCCTAACACATAAGTATCAAGTTAGAGGATCTTTGCATTATTTTGTGTGAGAATATTTGAGTCACTGATCATAAAAAGTTGTTTAACGAAGTACGACTTGATAATGTATAGCAGCAATGATTAGTCATTGTAGCAATGGACAATTTAGACAGTCCTCAAACTTGTCAATAGGCAGTGTTGCCTTATGTCATTCAACTAATTCTGAGTTTTTTTGATTAATTCTTTAAAAATGACTTACTCCAATAGAGAGTACAAGAATTCAGAACCAAAGAATTCCAAAATGAAAGGATCAAGGTTCCCTCTAGTACAGGAAAGTCAGAAAAGTCAGAAAGCCAGAAAAGGGCAGAATAATATCTTAAAGCTTGTCACTGCCGGGCGATGGTGGCGCACGCCTTTAATCCCAGCACTTGGGAGGCAGAGGCAGGTGGATTTCTGAGTTCGAGGCCAGCCTGGTCTACCAAGTGAGTTCCAGGACAGCCAGGGCTACACAGAGAAACCCTGCCTCAAAAAAAACAAAAACAAACAAACAAACAAAAACCAACCCACTTATGTGACTATGTTTTTGTTTTAATTCCAGGTGTGGGATCTAGGGCTCCTCCAGATTGTCCACAGCTGCTAGCTATGATTTGTTTCGTGCTCTGGGAGGGGCGTGATTTTTGCCAGCTGCAGATAGTTTACATTTGGAAGTCTGGGGACTCTTGAGAGGTTATAAAGGTCAGAGTTCCGACAGGGCCTGAGGCAGCTGCTATTCCCCCTGGCGGTTCCCCTGCTGCTGCTGCTGCTGCTGCTGGTGGTGGTGGTGGTGGTGGTGGTCCCTGCTGTTGCTGGTGGTCCCTGCTGTTGCTGCTGGTCCCTGCTGCTGCTGCTGGTCCCTGCTGCTGCTGCTGGTCCCTGCTGCTGCTTGTTCCACTTCTGTTGTGTTTGCTGCTTTTGCTATTGTTGGATTGCTGGTTGGAGATATCTGATGAAGTTTGGACTCCCCCCTAGGAACTCAACACTTCTAAGAAGTAAGTAGTCTAAAGAGATCTATGGCACCTCTCCTGTCTAACCTTTCTTTTCTACCTACTGTTAGGGGGTTGGAAGGGATTACAGTAGAGTAAGGATGGGAAAATGGTAGATAAAAGAACCCAATAAAGAACCCAAAAAGCACTGTTACAGATGGAGCCAAAAAGGAAGGGAGAGTGAAAGGCAGGGAGGAAGAGGGACGTCTCTCTGGGAAAAATGGTGTGAGGGCAGACTATGACATTTTTAAGTAGCAAAGACTTGGTAATTCAGTATCCTCTTCCATTCACACTCCAGATGGATGAATCACGGAAAGGTTCACAACGCCGTCTGTGACTCAGACATGGAGGACAGGTGGCTCCTTGGGGAAGGAGCTTGAAGGGGACTGGTGTTTGCTTGCATGTTTCAGAGTTTGAAAAACTACACATCCAAGTCTGTAACAAATGTTTGTGCGTACATAGAAATCAAGTACAAAACACTAAGCAAATGTGTTTGTATGATAATAACTTAAACCAACCAACAAACAAAAACAAAACACCGCCGGGCGGTGGTGGCGCACGCCTTTAATACCAGCACTTGGGAGGCAGAGGCAGGCGGATTTTCTGAGTTCGAGGCCAGCCTGGTCTACAGAGTGAGCTCCAGGACAGCCAGGGCTACACAGAGAAACCCTGTCTTGAAAAACCAAAACCAAAACCAAAACAAAACAAAAAACACCTAAGCCAGCAGTGGTGGCCCACGCCTTTAATCTCAGCACTGGGGAGGCAGAGGCAGGAAGAGCTCTATCAATTTGAGGCTAGCCTGGTCTACAGAGCTAGTTCCAGGACAGCCAGGACTACACAGACAGACCATCTCAAAATCAACAACCACAAAAAACTCTAAAATTGTCCCTACTGTTAAACAAGCCCACTCAGAAGTAAACAATATTTACATTACCAAAATAAGGGAGACATGAAATATAAGCTGAGTTAAGCCTTTGAAATATAATTATACTGCGAAAAGGCAGAGAGTATTAGTAGGAAATATCTAATGGCAATAAATCCAAATTAGAAGCATACACAGTTTTCAGAAATGTGGAAACAAATACCAAGTCAAAGAAGCAGAAAGATTAGTTGTGATTATTCTGAAAATAAAACCACTTGAGGGAAAAACAATACATAAGTTATACAAGGAATACACTACACAAGTTAGACAGATCTGGTGAACTTGGCCTTCTGTGACTCGAGTGGAAATGACAAGCTCAGGTTTCTACCAGGACCCTTGAGAGATGAACAGCTGAGGGACCATGAGCACTCAGGTCTCCAGTTCTCATCCCCCCATCAGGTGGAGCATTTGCCTTTTATCCATCGTAGGTTTTGAGCTTCTGTGTCAGACCACACTTGACGATTATCTTAAATTGCCTTAACAGAGGAATGTTTGAGATAACTGGCTCACCTCACTGGAGAATGCTCCCCAGTCAATAAAGCAACCAGCTTTGATTGCTGTTCTGTGGTGTGTATTTTAGATGACTGGGGTAGGAGTCCCTGCTTCAGGCACTGTCCCTGACAGGTAGTAAGATGGGGGTGTGGTGGGGGGGAGGGTTCTGGTGAAATCACAGGTTGGGCCTCAGAGCTGTTACGGAACACCCACTGAAATTTCTGAGGAAATCTCAGGGACGTGACAGAACTGTATAGGAAAAAAAGTGATGTATGAAATTCTACCTGACGGAGGCCCCTCAATGGTGGAGTGCTTGCTTAACGTGTAATGAAGCCCAGGGCTGGTCCCTAGCAAACGAGATAACAAAACCCAACCAATCCAAGGATAGGGAACTATCATAACGTATAACATAAACGTTTATCGCAGCCCAAAGCATAAAAGGAGGGTTTATAGATGGAGGTAAAACCAGGAAAGAGTTGAAAGAGTGCATTCCAAACTGAAGGAAGATTAGAAATTTCCTGAAATAAAACCATTTTCACGTCACTTTCTCTTTTTACGAAAAGACTCATTAGAGGAGCAATAACATGATTCGATTTTATAGTTTTATGAGAATCTTTATATAGATAAATTCCCAGGCCTTCTCTCTTTTTTTTTTTTTGAGGGGGAGGGGCACTCTTTATTAGACTAATGGCTAGGAACTGGTGAAAACAGGATTCACTGAATCATCTCTTTCAGGGACCACAGCAGACAGAAACCAAATAAACAAGAATTTTTTTTTTTTTTAAATTTAATTTGAGCCAGGCAGTGGTGGCACATGCCTTTGATCCCAGTACTTGGAAGGCAGAGGCAGGCGGATTTCTGAGTTTGAGGCCAGCCTGGTCTACAGAGTGAGCTCCAGGACAGCCCGGGCTACACAGAGAAACACTGTCTCGAAAAACCAAAAAAAAAAAAATAATAATAATTTGATTTTTTTTTTTTAACTTACTTTACATCTGCTCACTGCCCCCTCCTGGTCCTCTCCTCCCACAATCCTTCTCCCCTCCCCTCCTCCTCTTCTCCTCTGATTGGATGAGGGCCCCCTGGGTACTCCTCCCCCTCCCCTGGCACTTCAAGTCTCCACAAGGCTAGGCAATTCCTCTCCCACTGAGGCCAGACAAGGCAGCCCAACTAGAAGAACATATCTTTGGTTAGTTGTTCAGACTCCGAGAGTCCTAAGGGTTCAGGTTAGTTGACTCTCTTGGTCTTCCTATATAGAGTTCCTATCCCCTTTAGGGGCACCCCCGCAATCCTTCCTCCTATTCTTCCATAAAAGTCCCCAAGCTCCATCCGCTGTTTGGCTGTGGGTGTACACCTCTGTCTGAGTCAGCTGCTGGATGGAGCCTCTCAGAGGACAACATGCTCCTGTCTGCAAGCATAACACAGTATCATTAATAGTGTTAGGGACTGGTGCTTGCCCATGGGATGGGTCTCAATTTGGGCCAGTCGGTCATTTCCTCAGTCTCATCTCCATCTCCTGTGCCTGTATTCCTTGTAGACAGGATACATTTTGGGTTGAAATTTTTGTGGGTGAGTTGGTGTCTCTATCGCTCCACTGGAGTTCCTGTCTGGCTATTGGAGGTGGCTTCTTCAGGTTTCATATCCCCACAGCTAAGGTCACTCCATTGATTCTTGGGTACCTCCCTTATCCCAGGTTTCTGTCTATGGAGATGGCTCCCACCTCCTCACCCAGTCAGTTCCAAATTTTCATTCATTCTCATGACTCTCTGGCCATCTTCTGTCCCTCCCCACACCTAATCCTGAATACCCATTCCCTTCCTTCTCTGCTTCCTTTTTGCCTGCAAAATTCATGATGTCTTGGTTTTTAATAGCTAAATAGTATTATTCCATTGTGTAGATGTACCACATTTTCTTTATCCATCCTTCAGTTGAGGGACATCTAGGTTGTTTCCAGTTTCTGGTTATTATGAATAAAGTTGCTATGAACATAGTTGAGCAAGTGTCCCTGTAGTATAGTGGGGCATCTTTTAGGTATATGTCCAGGTAACTGTGTCTTGAGATAGAAACTATTCCCAATTTTCTGAAAAACTGCCAAATTGATTTCCAAAGCAGTTGTACAAGTCTGCACGTCCCCCTAGCAATGGAGGAGTGTTCCCCTTGCTCCACATCCTCTCCAGTATGTGCTATCTCTTGAGTTTTTGATCTTAGCCATTCCGATGAGTATAAGATGGAACCTCAGAGTTGTTTTGATTTACATTTCCCTGCTGACTAAGGACTTTGAACGTTTCTTTAAGTGCTTCTCAGCCCTTCACTTACTAAAGTTAAATCAAGAAGAACTCTTAATCTTCTCTGTTTACTGAAAATGTTAATCCTTAAACTTCTGTGCTTTCTGTGGTAACCCCAGGTGATTCTATACCCCACAGAGTGGCTCTACAGTCTGAGCCCCAGAGACAGAAAATTCAAACAGTACTGCTGAGGAAGGTCTTGCCACAGCAGGAGTTAGGACAGAGCTATGACAAGAATGAACTCCAAGACAATTCCGGAGGTAGTCAGGAAATAGAGGATGCAAAGGCCTGCTTATGAAAACAGATGGAATTAGTTACATGGTTAAAGCATTCAGTACCATCAGAGTTCAGAGAGTGCCTGGATGTTCACGTGAGTAGTTAGAGGGTGATATACATGTAAGACTTTATTATCGTAAAGAAATTGAATAGAAATTGTGGATTTGCAATCAGACTGTACTTCAGAATATAATTCCTTATTCCTAATGCCCAAGTAAAATAATTTTCAGTATTAATACTATATTGATGTAATTTATTCTATTATAAACCTCAATAGACTATGAAAGGTGTTCTGAACCAATCCTATCCATGTTCCGAATCAAGACCTCCACAATGTGATCATCTGTATAGATATGAAATATATCTGTATAGATATGAAATACTCTTAGCTTAGTTTCAAGAGCTGTATCTCAAACCAATAGCTGACATCGTGCTTACCGGTGGGAAAAAAAGGTTTTGTCCACATGACAGCAGAACTTAGGCCCTTGTATAGTATATGCGTTATCACTGAGCCTCACCGTTGGCATGTCACAGTGACTTCTACAAGCATTTCTAGTGTACGTGGTGGCAGTTGACAAGCAGCACTGTCATTTGTAGCAATTAGACGAGAGAATTAATTGTAAAGATAAAAACATGTCAGGAAGCATGTTTGTAAGATAACATGATTTCTATAACCATCTCATCTGACTAAGCAGATCTGTGACTATGCTATCCCCAAATCTGAACACTGGATGTCAAAGGGCTGCCTGATAAGTATTAAGACTGTGTTACTTACACAGAGAAAAATATGTTAAAGTTTAAATTATATGTGCCGCCTCTCTGTCAGAGTTTCTTTTTCTACACTGATTGATGACAACATAATTGTAAGTGTAAGTGGGCAAGTGTCTTATATCAAACCTGAGTCAAATAATTCATTCACCAACAAAACAGGAGAGATGACAACATAAATTGTAAGTGTAAGTGGTCAAGTGTCTTATATCAAACCTGAGTCAAATAATTCCATTCACCAACAAAACAGGAAGAAGTGGACGAGGTAGAAATTCATAGACACTAGTTCATAATCTATGAGTCAGTAAAGACTGATATTCCATGTCTGAGCATGTTACTTTGTTAAGTGGTAGAAACAATCTTTGAAGGTTAGAGAAATGGCTCAGTGGTCAAGTGCCCATGCTGGTCTTACAGAGGACCTGGGTTTGGTTAGCAGCACCATCTGTAGCCCCAGTTCTGGAGGACCCGATATGTTATTCTGCCCTTAGTAGCCAGCAGGCAAGCACAAGGTGCACATACAGACATGCAGACAAAATACTTAGAAATAAGCAAATCTAGAGACATTTGGGACAGCCATCTGAGAGGACAGACGGTACTAGCAAGTGGAAGATCACAAGCTATCATATCTTGCTCACAAACCTGTGCAATGTATGCTTTGTATCTCTGTCCTTATCCGCTCTCACTTGGGGGAGGAGTTCTGAAGATGCTCCAAATGCATTTGCTAGTGAGCCGAAAGTCCTCTCCAGAGAGGACTGTGGGAAACCGGGTGTGCTATATGGAAAGGCAAAGTTCCTACAGCTGTGGAAAGGATAAATTTGACAATCCAGAAATGAAGGTTCACTTGGCACCATTAAGAATTAAACTTGCCGCCGGGCGGTGGTGGCGCACGCCTTTAATCCCAGCACTTGGGAGGCAGAGGCAGGCGGATTTCTGAGTTCGAGGCCAGCCTGGTCTACCGAGCGAGTTCCAGGACAGCCCGGACTACACAGAGAAACCCTGTCTCGAAAAAAAAAAAAAAAAAAAGAATTAAACTTGCCAATTTCAATATCGCTCTTATGTCTGAAATAAACTTTGCATGTGGTGGTCTGATTAAAAAGCAGAAAAACCAGCAAGGTGCCAGGTCCTCCATTAAATTCTTAGCTGCTTATCTCATGTAATCTTTATAGCTTCATGGGTAGTTAATATTTCCAATACCACCTCACTGATGAGAAAGGAAACCAAAGCCAAGGGAATTTAATTCAGAAGCGTGACAACACAGCTACTAAATAACAGAGTCAGCACTCAAGCCCAGACAATCCCTCTGAGTTATTACACTGTATTAATTTACTTGACAAATTTATATTGGGTGTCTATCATCTGTCAGGCCAGTTGGCACTAGGGACATAGTAGATGCATAAAAGAGGTACAACTCTGCTTTCATGGGGTTTAGACATACGTGAAAACAAAAATGATTGATTTTGAAAAGACATGTGAAATTATGATCTCTGGATAGTGTGCATGACATATATAACTCATAGAAAACCCACAAGGCTTAATGCATAATCATAAGAGCAATTATATGGTCTTCAGACAACATGCAACTCAGAGCTGTGGTCCATGGAAGGAGCAAGAAATGACTGTACAATCCACCTTGCCTCCTTTCCTATGTGGCCCTTCTGGACCATGGGAAAGTGTTAAGGATGGGGGTGCCCAGGTAGAACACAGCTTTCTTGTTGAATTGGAGACATAGAAGTTGAAAGTTGGGGGGTATGAGCAGAATTCTCAGGACAGATGATTGGGAAACCAGAATTGTTATCTAGAGAAAACAGTCCATCATCTGTGTAGAAATCCCTTTCGCTCTTAGCTGAACATGAAATTGGGTGTATGTTGAGTACAACTTCCTAAGAAGGTGAGAGAACAAATACTAGCAAGGTTGCCCTATCTAGAACATAAAAATCATAGGAAATTAGTTTTAAATTTCAGGTAAACATGAATAATTTTTTTTAACATTAGTATGTCTTTACTATACTTTACTACCAAGTGATGGAGAATAAACTGGATCTCTTTTACACCCGTATTCAACTTCCAGTTTACCTTCACGGGAAGACAGAAAAAGCACCCGAGGAATTCAGTCCCTTGGCCGTCTACTCCAGAAAGACAAAAATAGCTGTAAAGCATAGGTGGAATCCCCAACAAAGCCAAGGAGGCTAGATGAGATATCAAAGGTAGCAAATGTAGATAAAGGGAAGAAGTCCAGACTCCTGAGTCTTCAGTAGTAAGAAGTTCAGGGATAAGGATGGATTCGCTGAGAAAATGAGAAATGACTGTGTCTGAATGAAGCCAATCAAGAATGTGTGGTATCTTAGAAGTTAAATGGAGAAGATATGGGGAGAGAGAGAGAGAGAGAGAGAAGAGAGAGAGAGAGAGAGATGAGAACAACCACACTAAATGTTCCTGAGAGCATTTATTGGTGTCAACATCACTGGGAAGGTTAGGGAGAGCAGGTTCTATGGTAATCATGGAGGCAGGAGCTTGACTGCAGTGGGTTAGCCATGACAGAAGCAGATGACAGGCAACAGGTACAGGCAATCCGTAAGAAATGTTATTGCTAGAGAAGAAAAAAAATGGTGTTGTGGCTAGAAAAAATGGAAATGGAATGGGTTGCTTGCTCTCTGTGAATGAAGCAGTATCATTAGGGACTTACAAAAACCATCTAGTAAGAAGAGAAAAAAAAAAAATGAATGTAGGAGATGGAAAAAAGTGTTTGAGGACCGATGCCCTTGCTGGAGTAAAAAGAAGTGGAGTCAACACAGACAAGGATCTTAGTAGGTATGCTAGCTAGTTTTATGCCAACTTGACTCAAGCTAGAGCTATATCTGGGAAGAGGAAATCTTAATTGAAAACAATGTCTTCATAAGATGGTCTGTAAGCAACCCTATAGGGCATTTTCCTGATTGGTGATATATCTGAGTGCAGACCATTGTAAATGGTAAAGTAAGACTCTGATGAGCCTTAGCTTACTGGGGACCCCCTGAGTGAACATCGTGGAGTCAGGGAGGGATTGATGCAAAAGCAAGAGGAATTTATTGTTCTACGCGTTGAGGTTGTCCTGCACTGGAAGGAGAGGTAGTGCATTTTTTATACACTTTTCAGAGCAGCAGCCATTTGGCACAATGTGATTGGTGGAATAGTGTGACTTTTAAACTGATTGGTCCTTAGGTCTGTCCACTCTGAGGAATGTAGCCGTCTATTGCTCTGGGGCTTTCCTTATCTGCAGGTGGCCAATCCTTCTCTCCTTCCCGCCCAGCCCCATGTGGTCTTCCTGGGGGATGTAATTCAGCCTCTCCCTTCTGGAAGGGGAGGGGGCCTTGTGGAATTTTCCAAAGGCTCTAAGCTGACCTTTTCAGTGCCACCTCTGGGCTGGTAGCCATGGGTGCTATAAGAAAGCAGGGTAAGCAAACGTCTTAGTCACTGTTCTTTGATTGTGAAGAGACACCATCACCAAGGCAGCTCTTATACAAAAAAGCATTTAATTGGGGGCTTGCCTACAGCTTCAGAAGTTTAGTCCATTATCATCGCGGTGGGGAGCGTAGGGGGTGATGGTACTGTAGCTGAGAGGCACACCCTGATCCAGGCTGAGTGAGGCAAAGAGAAAAACACAGGGCTCTGTGTAGGCGTTTGAAAACCTCAAAGCTCACTCCCACTGACAGACTTCTCCGAAGTGGCCGTGCCTCCTAATCCCTCTAATCCCATTAAAGAGTTCCACATCCTGCTGACTAAGGTTTCAAATTTGTAAGCCCGTGGAAGCCATTCTTATTCAAATCACCACAGTAAGCAGCTGAGGGGAAGGCAGTAAGCAGTGTTCCTCCACAGCCTCTGTTTCAGTTCCTGCCTCCAGGTTCCTGCCTCAGCTTCCCTTCAGGGTGGGATTGGGTCATGAAAGTTGGAATAAATCTTTTTATCTCCAAGTTGCTTTTGGTCATAGAGTTTTATTGCAGTGATAAAATGCTTAATTAAGGACCCTGGGCACACTGCTCCTCTCTAGCAGGAGGCAGGGAATATGAGTGTAGATACTGCCGGAGAGAGCCCCTAAGGGGGAGAAGCAAAAACATGTTCCTCTGAATGCTCTGAATGTGTCTGCTTGTATGTATGTGTGTGTCTGTGCCTGTGTGTTTGTGGCTGCAAGCACGTATGCATGTATGTGGAGGTCAGGTGTCTCCTTCAGTCACTCATTTATGAGACAAGCTCTCTCACTGCATCTGGACTCACTAGCTAGAGAGATCTGGGATCCTTCTGTCTCTGCCAGCCCCTTATGCTAGGATTACAGATGGAAACACCACAACTTAATTTCAGATCTTTCTTCTTTGGCAATCACTTTCCTTCTGTGTCATCTCTATATCCTTAGACTTGGTGCTGCCAAGAGAATGCAAGGGGAGAGAGGGAAGCAAAGGAGAAATACCCTGCCCCCCCCCCCCAGGCGTGATGACCATGGCAGCAGCGGTTTTAAAGCAAGGATAGAAAAGAGCCAAAGGACTGAGAGAAGGCGCTACGGTCGATTGGAAGGTCAAAGCATTATTGAGATTGACATTAGGGAGAAGCCAAGAGGTAGGGAGTAAAACCGAGCTAATGAAGGTTGGTGACTATTAGTAATAACAGACCACAGTGTGATCAGAAGTGCAAGTGGCTGAGGCAGACCCAACTGTTAGAGAAAAAGACTCTAAAACCCAGAAACATCAGGGAGTTTGTAGGATCCTGTTTGGGTATGGCGAAACGACCAAGAATTGTTAGGATGGCCATGCTACATGTCGACAGCTTTTGGTTTAATCAAAGTCTTTTCCTCAACAGACACGAACTGTGAGCAAGGCAGCTGCTGGGTTGGCGAAGACTCAGCCAGACATAGTTTGACACAGTAGCCTCCATTCGAGCTGGTCTTCAGAGGTCTTCAGGTTTATCCTGCAGTGGGAAGCAAAGGTTAATTTAGGAAAACGAGCTGCTGGCGGACCTCCCGGGGTGAGGGTTGGCTTCCAGCAGGGAGGAGCCATTTGGCCAGGATCCTGAGAGAACATTGAGGTGGAGGTAAAGGCTGGAGTCCAAGGTTCCACCCGTCATCTGCCTGAAACGCCAAAGCTTGCATTCTAGCGTCTAGTCCCAGTGGGGATGAGGCTAGGCAGCCCCACCTCTGAGTGACTGCAGAGATGGAAGAAGAGGGGAAGCCCACAAAGCTAAGACCCTCATCACCAGAGGAGACGCCGGAGTCTTCCAAGCTTGGGGTTTATTATCCCACAAAGTCAGACTGTGTTAAGTCACTACACTGTCCCAGAATGCAACAGCAAAGGAGAAAGTGACATCTGCTTCTCTCCCTGCCCAGCTAAGCTGCTAGGAATACAGAAATGTTCTCTCAGGTCTAGGGTATGTGGAGTTGTTGGACTCTAAGGTCCAAAACCAAGAGACGCGCTCCCACAGAAACGCACATGGACAGGACTCGCTGCAATTCCATTAAGTTTGGTTTAATGAAACTAGTGCACTAGGACTCTCTCACATGAAGGCAAGAGAGTGCCAAACAAGAACTGGGTACAGTATTTATGAGTACACTATAGTTCACAAGGGCCAACGACAAAGTGCCTTTCTGGGTTCGGTCTCTAGGTGACTTAGATTATGACAAGGAGTGTCCTCCGTTTGCCCAGGGCTTATTTCGTTATTGCCCAGTATATTACGTATACTTCCTGATTCCTGGAATGTGTCTACGTGTTCTGGGCTCTCCTCACCCGCAGGTGGGTTCCCTCCCCTGTGGTCTGAGGAATGTTAATCAGCCTCTCTCTTCCTCCTCTGAATGTTAATCTAGCAAGTGTCCTCTGACTAAAGAATGTGCCCCTCCCTGGATGTGTCCTGGGACGTTGGGAATCTTTTAATCTTAAATTCAAACAGAGACCCGAAAAATCCTACATTTAGACCCAAAAGTCTTACAGAGTCAGGCCTGCCACTCTGTGTGGGGTCCCATTAGCAGACATGATCAATCTCTGTTTTCTCTTTTCTTTTTTTTCTTTATATATCAAGAAGGAAAGAAGGGAGAAAGGAAGGAAGGAACAAACTAAAGATAGAGAAAAGAAGGAAGGACATATTTTTTTCCTTCACCATGCATCTTAGATTCTGTTTTGGCATTTTGTTTTGTTTTTGAGTCAGGGTTTCATTCTGTAGCCCTGGCTGACCTGGAACCTGCTATCTATATCAGGTTGACCTTGAACTCACAGAGATCTGCCTGCCTCACTCTCCCATGTGCTCGACTTGTGCACCCAGCTTTGCAGGATCACATGACACTTTGTTTCATAAAGTTTAAGGAACCGCCCTGAGAAAGACTCCAGAGGAAAGAAACTCAAAGGCTGAAGGCCCTTGTAGCACCAGCAGTGGGTTGCTGGCAAGGATGGTAAACACCCAGCCAACCATCCCTCGTTCCCCCAAAGCCATCTGGGATGTCATAGCACTAGTTCTGCTCATTCAGCCCCAGAGATTTGTTTCTGTCCAGCCCTCCAAAGAGTTAACCTTGGCACTCAATACCCTGTTACGGGTGACTGGGATACAGAATAAATACTTGATCACTAACTTAAAAAGAAGGGATCTCGGATGCCCGTTATTCTTCGGGAGCCAATGAAAGATGCCTGCCATTTAAAAATCAATGACAATAAACATTCGGTTTTTCCAATAAATAGAAAGCAATAGGATCCAATGACGTTTTGTTTTTCAGTTCATTTCTATTGCTAAGATAAAACACTCTAACCAGATGCAACTTAGGGGAAGAAAGGTTTGAACTGCCTTCCATTTCCCCCGCCGGCCCCCTGCCCCCTTGGGCATAGTCCACTCTTTAAAAAAAAAAAAAAAAAAAAAAAAGATTTATTTATTTTTTAAATATTTTTTATATTATATTTATGTATATGAGTACACCGTCACTGTGTCGTCAGACACACCAAAAGAGAGCATCAGATCCTGTTACAGATGGTTGTGAGCCACCATGTGGGTGCTGGGAATTGAACTCAGGACCTCTGGAAGAGCAGTCAGTGCTGTTAACCACTGAGCCATCCCTCCAGCCGCCACAGTGCACTCTTGAGGGAAGTCAGGACAGGAACAAAAGCAGGAACTTGAAGAGAAACTTCAGAGGAACTCTGCACACATCATAGCTTAGCTACCTGTCTTACACAACCCAGGGCCACCCACCAAGGCAATGGTGCTGTTTACATTGGACTGGGACCTCCTATGTCAATTAACAACCAAGACAATTCCCTTCCCCCCCACACACACCCCCACATTTTCATAGACCAATCTGCTCTGGGAGACTCCCTTCTCAGGTGACTCTAGGCTGTGTCAAGTTGACAGAGCTAACCAGGCCAGTTACTGGTGATATTTGAAACAGAATATAATTCAGATCACAGTTTTATGAGTTCTAGCATGGAACTGAGCCAATCGGAAGATTGCTGATAGCTATGACATCTTGCAGCATACTGTGGTCTGGTGGTCCTCGAAGTCAGGCAGGTGTGAACTGGTACCAGTGACCATCTTGCTGAGCACAGGTAGGGTTCAGAATCTTTCTCACACGGTTTCTTATCCAGAGAATAGTGGCAGATAATATCATTAAAATTCATTTTGAGCTACTATGAAATTTTTATATTAATATACTACTTTATCATCAGTGATAGAGTTGAATCAATGCCTAATTAATGACAACTATTACTATGAACATATATATATATTAGCATTAGTCTGCCTCCCAAGTGCTGGGATTAAAGGCATGCCCTACCACTGCCCAGCGGACCTTTGGTTTTTAATGTCTCCGCTCCTGATGTCTTCAAACTTTCTTGACATCAGTTTTCCTAATCTTATCTGCCAGAATTCCTTCCTGTTGTGTCAACAAAACTGCAGATTAAGAAGTTGGGGGTTGCACTTGGGAGGCAGAGGCAGGCAGATTTCTGAGTTCGAGGCCAGCCTGGTCTACAGAGTGAATTCCAGGACAGCCAGGACTACACAGAGAAACTCTGTCTCGAAAAAACAAAACAAAACAAAAAAAAAAAAAAAAAGAAGAAGAAGTTGGGGGCTGCACTCGGGAGTCAGAGGTGGGTGGCTTTCCGAGTTCGAGTCCAGCCTTTGCTGCTGCGGCACAGTGAGTTTGTCTCAAGGGGGGGGGGGGAGTTGGGGGTTAGGAAAGTAACCCAGCAGAGGGAGTGATTAAGGTGACTCTTTTGGGACAGTCAGCACATAGGAAACTGAAGGATCCCCTTTCAGGTGCATCATTGGACATAACATCATTGGATATATGTACACATCAATTATTTGTCACATGCCTTTTTTGTTTTAGACACTAGGGATGTGACTACATGTCAGCCACACTTCCAATTCTCCACAAGCTCACTGTGAAGTGCAGAAAAACAGGGAGTGTCAAATATTTAGAATTCATTTGCTAAGCGTTTTTTAGGGAAGGTAACACAAAGCATTGTGGGAAAACACGGCAGGTCCCTAATGAAAGAATCGATGTTTGTAAGTGATGGGGTGATGCTGTCCAGGTTTCCTGGTCGAAGTGAAGCCTGAACTAAAAGGTGAGAATTGTTTACTGTTTAGAAAAAGAACAGAAGAACTTCCCCGAGTAACAAAACAATATGCACAGAAGCTCACAGCAATGCCTTGTTGGGAAATCATAAGTTATTCAGGGCTAGGTGCTGGGCAAAAGGGGGTGGGAAATGAACTGAAGAGGGTACAGGGGCCAGGCGGTGGCAGTGCACGCCTTTAATCCCAGCACTTGGGAGGCAGAGGCAGGCAGATTTCTGAGTTCGAGGCCAGCCTGGTCTACAGAGTGAGTTCCAGGACAGCCAGGGCTACACAGAGAAACCTTGTTGGAAAAATCAAAAAAAAAACAGAAGAGGGTACAGGGTACTGGGTGTGGACAGCTTTCACAGCAGGTGGGAGTTTCTTCTGTCACCTGGTCCTCTGAACTTGTAGATGATAGGTAGACAGTCAAAAGCAGACAGACATTTTGAAATCTGGCAGCTTGGGTCGAACCTTGATATATCACTACTTTGTCAGCTGGCCCCAAGCTTCAGCAATAAAATGAAAGATAACATCTATTCTAAAGGATTATCATTAGGGCTGAATGACATAATACACATAGTCTCCTGCACAGCGCACGGGTGCCATGTTAAGCCACAGGAATGATTATAGAAAGGATTGCTATAATCAAGACTAGCCACACAAATCCTTGAGTCACATTCTCACGTGAACATCAACAGGACTCTGTCGCCTCTAGTTACCAGCAGCAAGACACTTGTCCTGTCTGAACCTGTTTGTATCCTTCCTTGCATTTGGTTTCTTTGGCTCTGTGTCTTTAGTGGTAATGTATATTTCACCATCTGGTGCTATTTTACTGGGTAGCAAATGAATTGTTTGGAGTAAATTATTATGTCATTAGACTCATGTATTTATTTCTTTTTTCCTGTCAGAGAATTTATGAGTTAAAGAGGTGATTAGAGCTCATCTATGGAGTTGGGAACGGGGCAGACATTACTCCAAGGACACACTAACTTTTTAGAAACAGTTGAATCATACAGTTGAGTAACACACCGTTCATGAAATTCAAAATCTGTTTTCGAAAGGAGACACAGAAAGAGAAAGGGCTTGGAGGTTGGATGCAGCTGACTCACATGTGGCTTTGGCAACTCCATGTAATTCCAGGCTCCTGGTTTCTCACCCACAAAACAGTGATGTGCCACCTGTCCTGTGGATTTGTTGTGAAGACAGAAAATGAGGTCCTTGCTCATCACCCGTACTCCCTGCTTCCTGTGTTGCGTCCAGTGGTGTCTTCCCTTCTTTCTAAGACGGAATGTTTCTTCCTACATTTTCATGAATTAGGAAACCAAGTCACGGCAATCAAGTTGTGTCCTCTGAGTAAGGTATCGAGCTAATTTGAGAGGAAGGGCTCTAAGTCTGGTGTCCTCTATTACAAGGAAGCCCACATTCAGCTCTGTTGTGGTTCTGCAGTTCGAGCTCCAACTTGACTACCCGTAGTGGTGGTTCTCATGTTCATCTTCCATGCTGTAGGCCAGTTAGCAGACTTTATAACGGTGAGCATCAAAGTCCAGGCTTGGGAAACTATACTCGATTTTAATCAAAAGCCAAAGAAACTATGAGAATAATTCTTATGTGAGTGTATGTGTAGCTCTCAGTTGAATCTGTGCCTCATGCATACTAGACAAGTCCTCTTCCCCTATGTCATGTTTCCGGTCCTTTGGGTTTGGGAAAGTATTGGGTAAACCAAGCCAGAGGAAGCCAAGCAGAGAGTGTGGGTTAGGCCTGCAAGATTATATAAGGGATGACTGTCCTTTTGGCTTTTACAAGCGCAAAAGCAAACAGCCAATAACTTCTTCCCCTTTTCTCCCTCTGGATGAACTTTTTGGAAATAGCGTCTGGGACCCAAGCAGGCTTGTGGATTTAAACACTCAGTCCTGGAGCTCAGCTTTCAGCCTGACAGTGTAGTCTCACGTTGGTTCCTCCTCCCACCCCGCCAAATTTTTTCTTCTTCTCTCTCCTGTCCCTTGACTCTTGGGATACAGTTTCTACTAACATAGAAGGACCATAAAGTGCATTGCCTTTCGTTCTTTTTTTTTTGTTTTTTTTTTTTTTGTTTTTTCGAGACAGGGTTTCTCTGTGTAGCTCTGGCTGTCCTGGAACTCACTCTGTAGACCAGGCTGGCCTCGAACTCAGAAATCTGCCTGCCTCTGCCTCCCAAGTGCTGGGATTAAAGGCGTGCGCCACCACCGCCCGGCTCGTTCTTTTTTCTGAGTAACTCAGACTGAAAAATACCTCAACCTCCCCCAAACAATGTTATTCTAATTTACTTATCTTGGTAGTTTCCCTCACTTATGAATACTATGTATATTCTTAGTCAGTTATATCCTAAACGAGTAATGAGTCATTGTAGGAAGTTCGTTTCTGTGTCTCATAGTATATGTGTGCATGTGCCTGTGTATGACGGCAGATCCCTTGACACGTGGGAGTCAAAGGATAACCTGGGGGATGGGTCCTCTTCCTCCTCTCTGAGATGGAGTCTCTCTTATTGTCTACTAATGTTTACAGCAGGCTAGTTGACTCTCAACCTTTCAGCAGTTCTGTCTTCTGTAACTCCTATTTCCCAGCAGAATGTGGTCTTGAGCCTCTTCTGAACCCCTGCTAAACATTTGTGTAATACCAGCCAACTCTGAGCTCCATACAACTTGGGATGTGGTAAAGGTTCATCGAGGGGGTCTTCTACCACCATCCCCATGCGCTTGTTGCTACAGCGTGAGGAAGTAAGACTTAGTCTAAAACGAGGCTTCAGTCACAAGCCTGCGGCCTCCTGTAGAATGTTCAAGGCAGGGAGACTGGCTGTTAACACTGACGCTTTGAAGAATTGTCTGCTTTTAGATGCTTCCTTCCTTCAATTTATTTCTTTGGCTGAGTCCTCTTTCCTCCACCTTGTGTCCTTATGAGAGCGTGAGCAGAGCTAGCTAAGAGAGATTCGAAAAGAGTGTCTCCCCTACTCAGAGGAAGACAATTCCAGTTCAGATATGCAAACTAAGTTCTCTGGGTGCTAATGAAGCTACGGTCTCATTGCTTACTATCACTGTGCTATGCTTGGTTACATAAGGCAATTTCACACATGTATGTAAACGTACTTTGAGCAGATTTCCCAATGTAATCCACTGTTCTCTGTCTTCTTGGCCACTTCGTAAGTCCCTTTGTTTCCCTAGATAATTTAATTGTATTTTTGTGTCATGTGTACAGATATCTATGTATCTATGAGAGAGCTAGGACTCACAAATGAGAAAGCATGGGCTACTAGTTTTTTCTGAAGTGATTGAATTCACTTAATACAAGAATCTCTAATTGCATATAATCTGCAAATTATGTAACTTCCCCCTCTTCCTTCCCCTTCTTTTAATATGTGTGTGCATGTGTATGTGTGTGTATATGTGTGTGTGCGCACTCACGTGTGTGAGTTCGAGTGTGCTGGTGTGTACACGCGCTCATGAAAGCCAGCAGAAAAATCCCTGGATCTAGAGTTATCAATGGTTGAGAGTCACCTAATATGGATACTGTGAACCAAATTCGGGTGTTCTAGAAGAGCAGCAAACACCATTGAGATATCTCTTCAGCCCAATTTCATTCGTTTTTTTATGGCTGAAAACATTACATTGTATAAGTTCACTACAGTTTTCTTTAACCGCTCTTCTGTTGATGGACACTTCGGTTGGCAATGGACACATATCTTAGCTACTCTGAAAATGCTGCACTAAACATTGATGTGCAAATGTCTCTGTGCTACGATGATCGGGACTCATTTGGGTACATATCTAGTGGTAGTCCAGCTGGGTCATGGGGCAGGTCTGGGTGTTGGTTTGTTTTCAGAAACCTCCAGCATGATTTCCATAGAGGCCGGACCACTTTACATTCCCACTAGCAAGGTCCAGCGTTCCCATTTCACCTACATCCTTGCTGGGGCTTGTTGTCTGTGTTCTTGATGACCGCCATTTTGACCAGCATGAGCTGGAATCTCAATGTGCTCTCGATTGGCATTGCTCTGACGCGGAACATTCGCTTCCTGTGCTCATTGATCCTTTCGACTTTCTCTTTGTGAACAGTCTGCTCATTCTCTAGGTGGGGAAGAGACAGGAGCAAGCAGCAGTAGGGCTCCTTATTCCAGCAGGTGCCTGTCCTCCCTGGAAGCACACAGCAAAGCCTCTTCTTTCAGAGGTAGAAAGTTGCAGAGGAGTCGCGATGACAACCGGAAATGTATCAATGCAACTCAGAGGAATGCTGTACCTGCTAGTAAATAAGAAATGTAACAGGTCTTCCATATAGACTAGCAATCATGATTTGCTCTTATTTTGTTTTTGTTTTTGTTTTGTGTTTTTCGAGACAGGGTTTCTCTGTGTAGCCCGGGCTGTCCTGGAACTCACTCTGTAGACCAGGCTGGCCTCGAACTCAGAAATCCGCCTGCCTCTGCCTCCCAAGTGCTGGGATTAAAGGCGTGCGCCACCACCGCCCGGCATGATTTGCTCTTAAAGTTCCCCATCATAACCCTGTGGGAAAAGATTCTTTTTTTTTTTTTTTTTTGTTTTGTTTTTCGAGACAGGGTTTCTCTTTGTAGCCTTGGCTGTCCTGGAACCCACTCTGTAGACCAGGCTGGTCTCGAACTCAGAAATCCGCCTGCCTCTGCCTCCCAAGTGCTGGGATTAAAGACGTGGGCCACCACCGCCCGGCGGAAAAAAGCATTCTTAATATCTTCTGAAAATGACTGATGAGACCCAAGGCAACTTGCATTTGGTCATGAAGTTGAGTGGTTGCGTCCAAGATTAAAATTCAGATTTCCCGTACCCCAAATCCTTTTCTGGAGCCACTGTAATTCCACGACGAAAAGCAACTAGCTACAAAGCATAATTTTGTGCACAAAGTGCTCACCTTTGGAGTTTTGCTCTGGTGACGAGCAGCGGGTCACATTGCTTCAGAAGTGTGGTCTTCAGAGCTGAGCTGTTTCTCCACTTCAGCATCTGAGAAATGGCGATAATACTGCCCATAGCTCTTGGGATTATTGTAAGGCTTAAGTAAGCTAAAACAGGAAGAACGTTTGGCACAGAGTTCGGCATGTTGGCAGTAACCACTGCTGCTGCTGCTGCTAAGAAAGTTGCAAGGTGATATTACCTTGATCACCAGGTTTAAGGTCTCAAATCAAACGGTTTTCAATGCTTGACATTCATAAATATTTAAATTAGATTGTTACCTCTTCTTTTCTTATCTCTTAGAAGTTATCTCCCATTCACTTGGGAAGTCAAATCCTACCGTCACTGCTTGGCCCGGAGGGCAGCTTGGTGTACCCCCTGTCAGAGATGTCTTGGTTGCTTTGGTCTGTCTGCAGGATTTGCTCTATGCAGCAGAAGCAATTGTATTACTAGGAAGCAGATGTCAAACTGTGGGTCAAGCCTCTGTCTCCAAAAAGATTATCATTAGGATTCATAACAGAAGCAAACATTACAGCTATGGGTGCTGGGGTCTGAATTTAGCAAGATGATTCTGTGCAAAATGACAACTGTAAAGTCGCAATGAAAGTAATTGTATAGCTGGACTCACCACGACACAAGGAACTGTATTAAAGGGTCACAGCTTTACGAAGGCTGAGAACCACTGCCATAGGGCATTTCCCTGAGCTGATTTTATCATCTTTCCCTTGATGTACACGGCTTTTGATCACATAGAACGTCTTGCAGAGGAGCAAGGAGCACTTCAGGAAAGTGCCCAGCCTTTGCAGGGAAGCACACAGGCACAGCCTTTGCAGGGGAGCATGCATCCACATTTGATCTCAGCTCCTTAATCTCCTTGAGGTTCAGCTTTATCATTTGTGCCTGGCTCCCTGGTACAGTGGACATTATGTTAGAGGATGCTTCAGATGCCTTGACATTAACTGCTATACTATAAGGATTCGGTTGAAAGTTGTCATGCCTCTGCTTCCTTGGCATCCTTTCCAATTCCCTTAGGAAGGGGACCACAACTGTATGTGTGACGTGGCTGTAGGAGAAGGGTATTTTTATTCTTTCGCTATTGATAAGGACTCTGAGTCAGATTCCTATGTGAAGGCCTGATGTTGAGTATGTCATAAGCTGACTCATTTTGGAGTAGGGTTTCAGCAATGTAACTATTTAACATGAATTCAAAGTATAGTAAGACAGCACTCCATCTAATGTCTGCTATTCTTGTAAAGGGGGAAATCCCACACTCTGCCTCTGTCTCTGTCTGTCCCTGCCTCTGTCTGTCTGTCTGTCTGTCTGTCTCTCTCTTCTCTCTCTCTCTCTCTCTACCACACACACACACAGACACACCCACACACACACACACACACGAGGTCTCAGAGGTAAGCAGGATCAAGCTGGTTGCTGCTGAGGTGGGGGAGTTAAGGAGGAGAGGAGGCTTCCTGTAAGCCAAGGATAGCATAGCTTGGCAGCAGGCTCCAGCAGCTGAAGGAGATGCACAGAGGGCATGCTCTTTCCGTGCTCCAGAAAGCACCTGCTCTGATGACCCTTTGGTGTGGAGTTCCAGCCTCCAGAGCCATGAGACAGTAACTACCTGTTGCTTGAGACACTCGGTGTGTGGTCATTGCCCCAGCAGTCCTAGCAGGCGAATAGAGAGGCAACTAGAAGTGCAGGCTTCTCAGGAGTAGCTGCAAGGATAACTCTAAATGAATATTTATTAATGTTTGGTCATTTAAAATTAAGCTCTATGGTAAATTCAGGGATACAAGCAGTTGTCTTGTTTCTCCGAAATTATTGAAGATGAAGACTGTATTTCCAATTTTAAATGTATATTCATTATAACAGTACTGGCTGCCTAAGGACACATTTATATAAGTGTATAATACATTGAGTACAGCTCCATCCTCAGCCTGCTTCCTTCTCCCCTCGATAGTCTCCTTTGTTTCTCTAGACTATTCTGTTTCTACTTTTAAAAAGACGTATTTATTCTTGTTTAAATTGTATGAGTGCCTGCATGTGTGTGTGTGCACTGCATGCATATCTAATGCCTCAGAAGTGAAGTTACACAGGTTGTGGGGTGCTCTTAGCTGTCATGCCATCTCTTGTCTCTCTTTCGTGACATATACAGTCATGATTTTATGTCTCTATAATCTATGAGGGGAAACGTGCTGTCTGTGCTTCTGAGACTGACGTAACTCACTTGGGACGATGGTCTACAGTTGCATCCAACTTTGTCCTTCTTTATGGATGCATAAATTTCCACAGGAACACTTAAACTCAAATGAGACTGAGTGCAGTGGCTCATACCTTTTACCCCAGCATTCAGTGGCAGAGGCAGGCAGAGCTCTGAGTTCCAGGCAGCCTGGTCTACAGAGTGAGTTCCTGGATAGCCAGGGCTACATGGAGAACCTTGTCTTAAAAAAACAAAAATCAAACCCCAAAATATTCAGATGACATTGTCATATAGTCTCTGATGCTAATATAGAAAATGTGTGACAACCATACACTAAAATCTATAACCAGTGATCAAACTGCCTACCATAATAGCATGTGTGTGTGTGTGTGTGTGTGTGTGTGTGTGTGTGTATGTATGTATGTGATGTGTGCATACCTGTGTGTGTCTTGGGGTTTTACTGCTAATAAAGAGACACCATGACCAAGAACTCTTATAAAGAACAACATTTAATTGCAGCTGGCTTACAGGTTTAGTCTATTATCATCAAGGCGGGAACATGGCAGCATCCAGGCAGGCATGGTGCAGGAGGAGCTGAGAGTTCTACATCTTCATCTGAAGGCAGCAAGAAAACTGGCTCAGAGGTGGCTAGGACATGGGTCTTAAAGCCTGCAATGACACATCTACTCCAACAAGGCCACACTACTCCAACAAGGCCATACCTCCTAATAGTGTCACTCCCTGGGCCAAGCATATCCAAACATCCGTTTCCATTCCAGACTTGCATTTCTTTTCTTTTTCTTTTTTTGGTTTTTCGAGAGAGGGTTTCTCTGTATAGCCCTGGCTGTCCTGGAACTCACTCTGTAGACCAGGCTGGCCTCGAACTCAGAAATCCACCTGCCTCTACCTCCCAAGTGCTAGGATTAAAGGTGTGCGCCACCACCTCCGGGCTCAGACCTGCATTTCTTGACTGTAGCAGTTCAGAAAGTAGATGAGCAGCAATGGTTTTTTCATATACCCGGAGATGAGCTTTCCAAAAGTGAAATGTTAGTGGGATTCATGGGCTGTCCGTTACTCTTCTGGCTCTCTCTGGGCGTGACTCCATTTCCCCGTGGGTTTGGGTGGAGAAAGTGGTTGGCAAGCGGCAGCAGCCATTCTGGTATCAGGAGTATTGTTAAAGGAACTGAATCTCAGTTCTGAGATTATAGGGAGCGCATTGCCATTTGTCACTCACCCCGCATTGTGTGAGAACAACCCAACAAGAGGCTTTGCGAAGGGATTAGCCAAGAGGATCCAAGGATTCAAGTGTTGTAGTAATGACCTAGCGACATGCAGTGCCAATATTCTTATACAAACCAGCTCCCATCATCAAATTCCTGAGGAGAGTTTCAGTCTAAAGGTGACAATCCTTTCATTATAAAGTAAAAATCATGTAAAGACCTGTAGGATTTACGTCTGAAATTGAGCTCTGGCTTAAGATTCAAAGGAATTAAGTTTCACCCCAATGGTAGTCACTCGGCAGGACGGATTATTTTTGATGCTATAGCTTTGGCTGTGTCTCTCCAGGCAGGGCATTTTCCCTTAAGACCTCTGAAGCTCAGGTCCTTTTAATGAACCCTACTTTTCAGGAGCCAGCTAAAGAGTTAGCAGAAGAAGCAGTGTGAAGAAACAAGAAATACAGTAAGACAGACCCAAGCGGTGAGTTGCCACATCTTTGGTTTTCAGTGCCTATGATCACCTGGTACCTCCTGGGCCATGCCCAAGAGGAAGAAGGATGCTACGGAAGATAAAGTTAAGGAGAAGGAGCCAGAGAGATCTGGAAGGTCATCAAGACCCCGAGTCCAAGCCTCAGAAGGCCTGTGCAAAGAAGATAGAGAAGGCACCAGACAGGACAAAGACCGGCTGATGCTGACAAAGAGTGAAGCAACTTCACAGACAATGGGAATGCCAATCCAGACCAGGCACAGGAAACCCAGGGTGTTGGAGGGCTCAAAGGATTATTGAGAACTGCTTCTGGTGACTGTACAGTTTGAAATAATATATATTGAAATATATATTTAATAATACACATAAACAATTTTGTTTTATGTTTTAAAAAAACTTACTGCGTTAGCACAGACAACCCTTTATTGTTTGGGGGAAAGGGGAAGAGCATCTGTCTCTAAAACATCTCCCAGTCTGCACTGAGGTGTGGGCGGGGGCGAGCATGGCGTAGGGAGAAACACCCTTCCCTATGAGTGTTGATAGCCTCCCCTCAGTTGTGGAGAATTAAAAAATGTTGGACTTTAATGTACTTTGTACATTTTCCGTAGTGAATATGTGTTATCTCATAATCAGGAAAAAAAAGTCTTCCTTCACAAGAAATTATTTTTCTAGCTGATAAAAGACACTTAGAAAACATATACATCCTTAAGAAAAGAACGAGCAAGAAGAGCCAATATTACACCTTTCCCATCTCCCTTTGTACACCTCTGCCTTGCCTATCCATTCTGCCTTATAGTAAAACACGCGTGGCATGTGAGAGAGCCTTCAGCACAGCACTCTATTTTACTGCTGCAAAAGCTACTCGGGGTTAATTCTTTCATAAAACACCACTGCGGGTTATGCCAAGAATAAGGGGGTCGATCACGTAGAAAGGACAATAGAAAGTCCTCTGGCATACCAAATGCCCCCTCTTCCACACTTACCAAACAAGCTACAGGTACTCTATTACATGGCTTTTATGTATCTAAGAGGGTGTAAAATTCCAGGTCCCTTTATTTCAGTAGTTGAGTGGTCAGAGAATTATTGCTTCCCTTGTTTTTATTTCATGGTCTTATTGAGTCCCCAGGATGTGCGGCTGAAAAAAATCGACGCCAGATGGCTCCATAGGAGACATGTCTAACGGTTCTCTGTCCTTCTCAATCTCTCCGAGCTTGCAGTGGGGGAATCGGGGCTGCTGCGTCCAGTGGTTGATGAGAACATTTGTTTGATGCTGAGTCAAGTTTGTTTTACGTGTGTTTTCTCATGAAATTACCTCCACAGTTATGCATGGTAGGCACTGGTCTTGTGTCAAGAGACATGCTGTACACATCGCTGCTGGGTGGACATAAATTTCCCTGAATCCAACAGCCTGGATATAGCAGAACCAGAGTGTGACATCATACCCTTTAGATTTCAAAGCCAATACTTGAAAGACAATTCTGATGCCTTTAAAGAAAGCCCCAGTCCCAAGAAACAATAGCCTAACAGTAGTTTATCCGTGAAATCTAGGTCACATCAGATAGGACAATAAGGGTTCCACAGGAAACTAAACTCTACCCAAAATGATGTAAACAGTAGCTCATGTCTTTCAAAGATGGACAGAGAGCTAAGGGTATTCTACATGCAAAGGGGAGCTGTGAATTTGCTCAGCACAGTGGATATCAGTGCACCAGGGTGCTCCCTCTCTCTCCCCCTCCTCCCCTTCCTCTCCCCTTTCCCTCTTTCTCCTCCTCTCCTCCCCCTTCTCTCTGCCTCTCTCTCTCTCTCTTTCTATGGCTCTCTTTCTGCCTCTCTCCTGCTCTCTCCTCTTCCTTGCCACTGCCCAATCTCAGTCCTCTTACTTGAATAATTAGCATACCTGGCACTCACTAGCTGGGTACCACAGTTCTATTATCAGTGCTCAGAGGGCCTTATTTTGGTGCCAAATGGGCACATGCCGTGTTCTATGCTTATTATAATATTACTCCACTGTCAATCTAAGCAACTGCTCATAACACAATAGGCTACAAATTCTGAAGGCTGTGTCTCTGGATCGTACTCACACCTCTCATTGCTAAGGTATAGGTGATAGGATGGAAACCAATGGTGGAAGGGGATGTCTCTGCGGGCCCATCCCAAGGCATCTCTTCCCCCTGAGGGACCAGCCACAAGACGGTATAGCATAGAATAGAGTTTATTCAGGGCATGGGGAAGGGAACCAGGAGGGCAGTAGAGGCGGGGGGGGGGGGGGAGGAGAGAAAGGGAGAGAGAGAGAGAGCAGAGAGGTAGAGGCCGGCCATGACCAGGTGGAGAGAGGGGGAAGGGAAGGGGGGACGGGGCAGAGAGAACCTATAGGCAAGAGATCAAGGGAGCAAGAGGAAGAGGAGGGGGCAGACAGCTACTTTTATAGTGGGCAGGCCTACCTGGCTGTTGTCAGATAGCTGTGGAGGTGGAGTTTAGACAGAATACTAACAATAGGTGAATCCTGAACTGAAGAGATGGAGAAAGGTCTCTGTCCTTATCCTTACCTGTCTGGATCCCCTCGCTGTGTTGACTTTTTTTTTTCTTAGTGGCCTTTCTGGAACCCTGTTCCCTGGCAGAGGGATTCACACATTACTAGAGTTGCTTCTTTAACTCCACAGTTTAATGACAAATATTTGCCAAAGGTAATATTTATTTTAATGTGTGTTTTTGGTTTTATAGTCAGAACGGAGCACAGAGGCAGTGTGCACACACGGCCTGTGCCATGGCTTGCTTGGGGATAGTGCATGGTCCAGAAGGCCCAACTTCCTTTGTACTTTCTGAGTTGGTCTCAATGTGCCTTGCTTATTTCATTTTTTTCAAGAGATTAATTACCCTTACCGTCATGTCTGGAGTATACAATTGTGATTAGCTGCCTTTCATTTAAGCAACCAATATAGTTG